>JAQZBX010112453.1:0-10192 GCA_029593785.1 Cabassous unicinctus | reverse complement strand
CAGAGACTTAAATATTTGGTCTTTTCATATGCCTATTGAGCCCTGAATCTCAGAAGAGTTACAGCAGAGTACTCACCCAGGACAACTAACAAAATGATAATGATGGACAATGCCCATCCCAAAAAACAGAGAGTAACTATAACTGCAATCAATACAGTTCAATCTATCTGTCCCATGGGATCTAAGTTCCACTTCAATCAGAAGCAGAGTGGGCATTACCATCCCAAAATCCACAAGACTGAGGAAATGAGCATACATAAGTGGGGAATGCAACTATAGTTCAAAGTAGACTTACTATTATTTTAGTAATGGAAGGACTTGTAATATTGATATACAGACAGTGGTCACCAGAGGTTCTGAGAGGAGGTACAAGGAAGAATATGTGTAACATGGGGCATTTTTGGGACATTGGAATTGTTCTGCATGATATTGCAATGATGGATACAAGCCATTATACATTTTGTCAAAACATATGAAATTGTGCAGTGCAAAGTGAAAACCATAATGTAAACTATAGATTATGATTAGTAGTAATGCTTCAATTTTGTTTTTCAATTGTAACAAATCTACCACACTAGTGGGGGAAAGTGTGAGAGGGGAAGGAGTTGGGTATACAGGAATCCCCTGTATTTTGAATATAAATTTTATGTAATATAAAACTTCTTTAGAAATAAAGAA
Organism: Cabassous unicinctus; assembly: GCA_029593785.1. Lineage (NCBI taxonomy): Eukaryota > Metazoa > Chordata > Mammalia > Cingulata > Chlamyphoridae > Cabassous > Cabassous unicinctus. The sequence goes on along the minus strand of JAQZBX010112453.1, from coordinate 9,514 downwards.
AATTTTAGTTTTAAAAAACCTTATTTTAATTAGATAGATACATAGATAGATGCAAAATGTCTCAACAAAACACAAATAAACTGAACTTACCAGCACATTAAAATGGTATACAACATGACCAAATGGGATTTATCCTAGGAATGCAAGGCTGGTCAACAGAAAAAAATTAATCAAATGTGATAAACCATGTTAATAGAGAAAGGTGTAAAGCACATGATCATCTCAATTGATACAAAAAAAGCATTTGAAAAAATTCAGCAACCTTTCTTGATGAGAACAAACTGAAATATATGAATAAAGATCATATATATAACCCACAGCTAACAATGTACTTAGTGTTGAAAGATAGGTAAATCTTTCCCTTTATTATAAAAAAGCACAAAGTTGCTGCTTTCACCACTGATATTCAATATTGTATGAAAAATTCTATCCAGAGAAATTAGGCATTGAAAAGAAATTAAAAGTATTCAAATTAGAAAGGAAGATGTAAAGCTACATTTGCAGAGGACAAGATCATATATAGAGAAAATGCAAAAGAACCCACAAGAAAAATACACTAGAATCAATAAACGAGCTCAGCAAAGTGGTATGGTACAAGACCAATGCATAAAAATCAATTGTGTTCCTATATAATAACAATGAACAACCCAAAGAGGAAATTAAGAAAAAAAAATCCATTTACAAGAATAACTTAACGAATATAATATCTAGGAATAAATTTAACCAAGAATATTGGTTTTGTTTGCTAAAGACTTCCAAGGCAATACACTAGAAATGGGTTGGCATTTTAAAATGGGTATTCATTAACTTAGAAGCTTACAGTTCTGAGGCTGTGAAAGTGTCCAAATCAAGGCAGTATCAGGTGATGCTTTCTCCCCAAGCAGCAGCTGTGAGTGATGAAGCATCTGCCAGCCTCTGCCGTCACCTCCGGGCTCTGTTGCTTTCAGCTTCTGACTTCTCTCCCCGGGTCCATTGATTTCCGCTGCTTGCTCTTGTGGGTTTCTCTCTCAGATTCTGGGGGTTCTTCTCTGTCTCTTCAGACCTTTTTCTCTGTATATTTATTCCATTTTAATGACTCCAGTAAGAGAAATAAGACCCACCCTGAGCGTGCCTTACAGGAGTAATTTAATATCCCCAGAAGTGGAGCAATTTAAGAACATAATTTTCTGGTGTCCACAAAAGATTCAAACAACCACAAACATAAAAGACTTTTATACTGAAAACAAAAAACACATCTGAAAGAAATTAAAGAAGACCCAAATAAATGGCAAAATATCCCATTTCCATGGGTTGAAAGGGTATGATTTTTAAGAAGCAATTTCACTCAGTGCTATCTACTGACAAAATGAAATTCCTATAAAAATTCCAGCAGCATTTTTGCTGAAATGAAAAAAAAAACAATTCTCAAATTCATATGGAAATACAAAATAATCTTTTTAAAAAGAACAAAGATGGAAAACTCACACTTCCCAATTTCAAATTGCACTACAAAGCTGAAGTAAAAATGCAGTGTGCTACTGGTATAAACATAGATAAATAAACCAATGGACCAGAATTGAAAGTCCACAAATAGATCCACACATCTGTGGCCAATTGATTTTTGACAAGTATTCTAAGTACATATACTAGGGAAAGAATAGTCTCTTCAACAAATGTTGCTTGGAAAACTGGATATCCACATGCAAAAGAATGAATTTTTACCCCTACCTTACATCATATATAAAAATCAAATCAAAATGGACCAGCAACCTAAATATAAGAGATAAAACTATAAAAGCTGTAGAAGATAACATAGGGCCAAATCTTCATGACCCGGAATTTGGCAATGGATTCTTAAATATGACACCAAAATCATGAGCAACAAAAGAAACAGTAGATAAATTGTTTCATCAAAATTAACTTCATCAAAATTAACAAAATCTTGCATCAAAGGAAATTATCAAGAAAGTGAAAAGACAACAAAAGAATGGAAGAAAGTTGTTGTCAATTATATATAGGATAAGGGCTTAATATCCAGAATATATAAAGAAATTTTATAACACAACAACAAAAAGTCAAATAACCAAATTAAAAAATGGGAGAAAGTCTTAAAGAGATATTTCTTCAAAGAAGATATACAAATGACAAATAAACATTTGAAAAGATACTCAACATCACTAGCCATTAGGGGAATGCAAATCAAAACCCTGATGAGATATCACTTCACAGCCTTAAGGATAACTATTATTAAAAAGAAAGTTATGGCTCACAACCCTATACTCCCTTTCTGTCTTCTGTAAACCTATCTTCCAGACTCTAGCTCTGTGAGTCTGCTCAATTTGCTTAATTCATATCAGTGAGGTCATATAATATTTGTCCTTCAGTGCCTGGCTTACTTCACTCAACATAAGGTCTTAAAGATTCATCCATGTTATCCCGTGTGTTAATACTACATTCCTTCTTACAGCATACAGGTCATTATATATTTTGTCATAACTTACAAAACTGCATGGGACAGTGTAAACTATAATGTAAACTATAATCTATGGTTATTGGCAATGCTTCAATATGTTTTCATCAATTTTAACAAATGTACCACACTAATGAAAGATGTTAATGTGGGAAAGTGTGTATGGGGGTGGTAAATGTGAATCCCCTATATTTTTTATGTAACATTTAAGTAATCTAAAGTTTCTTTAAAATAAATTTTTAAAAAATTAAGTTTACAAAAAGTAAAATTATTAGTGAAATACAAAAGCATAGGAAAAACGAACTCTGAGCTTCATTCCAGACGTTATCATGTGTCTTGGACAAGATTATCACATTGCTGTAAGTCTAATATTCTTCATCCATTTAATGAGAATAGTGAAACCAATGTCATAGAATAATTGAAAGAATTAAATAAAATAATGAATATGAAAGAAAAGAATACAAATAATCACAGGGAATTTTCAAGTGTTGGGGAGGATGCAGAGAAATTTGAACTGTAATGCATTGGTGGGAATGTAAAATGGTGCAGCCACTGTGGAAGGCAATATGGCTAATCTTCAAAAGATTAAATATAGAATTCCATTTCTAGGTGTATCCTCAAAGAAAGGGAAAACAAGGTCTCAAACAGATAGCTGTAAACCAATGTTTATAGAAACATTGTTCACAATAGCCAAAAGGTGGAAACAATTCAAGTGTCCATCAACAAGTAAATGGATAAACAAAAGGGGGTTTACATTCACTGGAATACTATTCAGCTATAAGATAGAATGAAGTTCTGAGATATGCTGCAACATGGAAGAACCTTGAAAATATTTTACAATAATGAAGTAAGCAAGGCACATAAGGATAGATATTGGATGCTATAACTTAGATAACTAGAAATAGCAAATTTCCGGTGATAAGTAGTTGATTAGTGGTTATCAATGGAAAGGAGAAAATTTTTTTGGAAAAAAATTTAAAGCCATTGTTTGTTTTATATCCCTTCTTGTCTGAGCTGAGAAATGTTGTGTAGCAGTAATGTTTCAAGTCAGGTTCGTTGCCTCCTGAAATTTTAATGTTGTTTGGAAGTTACCAAAAGTTTTCCTTGAAGTAATTAATGTACAATATATGGCCTGCAATTTATTTATATTTCCTATGTAATTAGTAACTGGCAATAATACAAATTATGTGCTTGATAAACACACAGAATTATATTTCCACACAGTTGTATTTTGGTTCAAAGAAGGTACAGTTTTATGAATATGTAATCAAGAATGCAAAATTGGAAATACAACAGAATTGAGAACAGTTAGTTTGGTGGTGGCAACAAATTCGCACATTGCCAAGGACGCTGCCACCCACCATTTGGTGTATGCACTGCCCTGATAAATGTTGCTCTTGGCAAAACATCACACAAAAATGAGACTTGAGAGACATCTCCTCTTTCTGTCATCGCTTATTACTCCTCTGAGGAATTAGTGGCTGTAAAATGAAGATCTGCACCAGTGCAGATAACAGACTCCCATTTTATGCCCCACCTCTTAAAAATCATATGAGGGACAATGCTTCCAGAAGCTTTCTGTTTCCTTTACAAATTGGCACACAGTTATACACAGTTATGACATATAGCTTGTGGATATCTCAAATGTATGAGATGGTTCAGAATGGACAGGTGATATGTTTCTAGAAATTATGACATTAGGCATGGTCCAAAAGGAGTATAGTTTAGTTCCTGCAATGTAATAATAAACAAGTCTGTGGTTGAAAAAATTGGGTTAACAGGAAAAGGGTGTTTTCATTGTCATTCACCAAATATGTACTTAATACTGATTATGTGGCAGGTACCTCTCAAGGTAATTCAGATACAATAGTGAAAACAAGAGAAAAATTTTCAAATTTGGAGAATCTTACATTCTAGTGAATGGCAAGAGAATTTTAACAAATAAAACAAGGAAGGAGGATGGAGAGTATGAAAAAAGACAGTGAAGTGTCATTTTAAATAAAATGGTTGTGTAAGCCTCATGGGGAAGGAAAAGTTTGAGAAAAAATTCAAGAATATGAGGGAGCAAGCCCCATGTATGTTGGCAGAAAAAGCACACTGATCAAAGTGAAGAGAAAATGGAAAGGTCCTGAGGTAGGGTTACGCCTGGTATGTTTGAAGAACAGAGAAGGGGCCAGTATGGCTAAAGACAAATGAATAATATGGGGGATAGCAGGAGAAAAGTTCAGAGAATTAATGGCATCTGGGTTGGAGGAAATGAAAAACCATATAGGATATGTGCTTAGAAGGATAGGTGAAAGGACTTTGGATTTTACTCTGAGTGACATGGAAATGCGTTTTAAGAATCAGAGCAAAAAGGTGATTTAACTTGTATTTTAAAATTATCACTTGGGCAACTGTGAAGACTGAATGGAAGCAATGATACAAGTAAGGATATCTCTTAGAAAGCTACTAGAATAATCCAAGTGAGGAAAGACGGTGACCTCAATCAGAAGGCCTTCAGCAACAAAATTCGTTGTGACTCCAAGGCAAGCGTAGGTGTACTAATTTACAGTGGGTGAGTAGCAGGCATGTTAATGGAGATTACATTGGGGCTAGGTAACCATGTATCCTAAATTATCCACACAGTCCCTATTAACATTTGCTGTCTGGGTGAAATTAACAAGAATGCCTTATTTTCCTCTCAAAATTGTCCTGGACTGGTGATAAATTATATGATAATACTAGTTACAGCTGAGAAAATGTGGACATAAATTTGGATGATTCTAGTATTTGGCTTCAGATGTGATTGCATGGTGAGTGAAAGGTGATTTGCCTTTATTTGTTCCATTATCAAGCACATACTACTTGTAATAAGTTTTCACTTTTCTTCTAAATAACATATATTCATTTCCTAAATTATAAAAAAATAGCAATAAAAGAAACAACCATAGTCCTCTTTTCAGGGTAAGTCACTGCTAAATATTATATACATATTGAGATAGTTAAGATTTGTGTCAATTTGGCTAGGTTATACTGTCCAGTTGTTTGGTCTAACAAGTACTGGCCTGATTGTTACTGTGAGGATATTTCATGGATTTAAATCATCAGTAAGTTGATTGCATCTATGGAAGATTACATTTACAATCAATTTAGGAAACTGCTTCAATAAGGAAAGAAGTCTCGTTCAATCAGTTTATTAAGGCCTTAAAAGGAGAAGGGATGATTTCAGCAGAAGGGAGAATTTCCACCTCTACTTCAGCCAGCCAGCTGCTCCAGGGGAATTCATTGAAAATCTTCATAAAACTTGCCAGCTTGCAGCCTGCCCTATAGAATTTGGACTTGCCTATTCCCAAAGTCACATGAGCCAATTCTTATGATAAATCCCATAACATTTGCATCATATATATATATGTTTGTATTTATATTACATCATATAAATTGTCTTTGTCTGCATATATGTTTCTTTCAAAATACCATATTCCAGTATGAGAGATCCATATCATTCTTATTTTTAGTAGCTGCTAATTTTTTTGAATACCTACTTTGTACCTTGAAATGTTCTAAGCATTTTACCTATATAAAGCCTCACAACCACATTATTCAGCAGGTATTATTATCATCTCTGTTTTACAGATGAGGGAACTGAGGCACAGAGTGATTTACTAAACTTGCCTGAGATCACACATCTTGTTAGTAATACATATGTAACAAGTCCATATGTTACATTCATTAGAGAAACTTCTGTAATTGGGTTGGCTTTTACAATGGGGATTTATCAAGTTGCAAGCTTACAGTTCTGAGGTCATGAAAGTGTCCAAATCAAGGCATTACCTGGTAATGTTTTCTCTCTGAAGACCAGCACATGGAGGTATCTGCTGGTCTTTCTCTTCTCTTCCAGATTTTATTGCTTCAGCTTCTGGCTTCCTCTCTCCTAAGTTCCACTGATTCAACTCTTTGGTTTCTTGGATTTCTCTCTCTGTTCCTCTGGGTTCCTCTCTTTACTCCTGTGGCTCTTTCTGTATTCATAACATTTATAAAAGACTCTAGTAAGAGGATTAAGACCTATCCAGGGTCACGCCCTACTGAAGTAACCAAACCAAAATGAAGTTCCCACCTACAATAGGTTTATACCCACAGAAATGGATTAGTTCTAAGGACGTGATATTTTCTAGGGTCAATAAAAGCTTCAAACTATCAAAGCAGTCTAGAAGCAACTAAACTTCAGGAAAATGCAAATTATGTAAATACCTCAGTACCACTTTCATCCTTGATATAGGAAAAAATAACATAGAGGAAAATAAAGACAGATATCTGGTTTTAACAAGGTTTGAGGAAATGGGCAGTCTCAGCCATGGCTCCTGAGAGTATGAATTTGCTATTAATATTTTCATTTATTTTATAATTTTATTTAATATTAAGATGTTATTTTTATATTTTTATTGAAGTTTATCATTCATACATGAAAATACATAAACACAAAGTGTATAGTAAAAGTTGTGAACTTACAAAATAAACATGCATAACATCACACAAGGGTCTCATACATCACCCCTCCACCAACACCTTGCATTATTGTGAAACAGTTGTTACAAACTCTGCAAGAGCATCATCAAAATATTACTACTAACTATAGTCCATATATTACATTTGGTGTATTTCTGCCAACCCACTTTATTATTTTTTTAAATATATTTTTATTACAGACGTTGTAAATTTACAAAACAATCATGCACATGTATAGAATTCCCATACAACACCCCTTCACCAGCACACCACACCGTGGTGGAATATTTGTTACAGATTATGAGATAATATCATCAGACTATTACCACCAACCATGGTCTATAGCATACATTTGGCACACTTTTTTCATATCACCCCATTGTCAACACAGTTATTGTTAATCTATGTTGACTCTCTGTAGGTTTTTGAAAGTGGTAACAGGTACATAGATAACCAATGTATAGAGCGTGTTAGGTGAATCTTCATCCTAATTACATCTTCTTGACAACCATACATGAATACAGTATGGGACATTCCTTACTGCTTTTGTGAGCATGTTTACATTTTTGTGGGATAATTAAGAGTAGATTTGATCAGTGGTACAATATGCATATATTAAGTTTTGAGAGATATTGCTAAATAATTAATTCCTCAGGGCAGTTGTGGAGAATCTACTGATACAGCAGTGTGTTTAGTTAATGGAAAGATGAGAAATAGACACTTTTTGACAAAGACACCAAGCCCAATCAACTGGGACAGAACAGTATCTCCAACAAATGCTGGTGGGAGAACTGGATATTCATATCAAAAAAAATGAAAGAGGACCCCCATCTTAAACCTTATACAAAAATTAACTAAAAATAGACGAAATACCTAAAAATAAAAGCCAAGACCATAAAACTCCTTGAAGAAAATATAAGAAAGCATCTTTAAGATCTTTTGGTAGGGGGTGGATTCTGAGACTTTAAACCCAAAGCACAATCAATGAAAGAAAAAAATAGATAAATGAGACCTTCAAAAATTAAATGCTTTTGTGCTTCAAAGGACTTTGTCAGGAAGGTGAGAAGACAGTGTACTTAATGGGAAAAAATATTTGGAAATAACGTATCCGATAAGGGCTTAATAGCCATGATATATAAAGAGATCCTACAACTTAATGGTAAAAAGGCAAGCGACCCAGTTAACAAATGGGCAAAAGACTTGAATAGCCATTTTTCCAAAAAGAAAATACAAATAACAAAGAAAAATACATGAAAACATGTTCAACATCACTAGATGTTAGGGAAATTCAAATCAAAACTACATTTATCATTTCACACCTATTAGAATAGCCACTATTTAAAAAACAGAAAGCTACAAGTGTTGGAGAGGATGTGGAGAAATAGCAACATTTATTTGCTGTTGCTGGGAATGTAGAATGGTTCAGCCACTGTAGAAGACTGTTTGGCAGTTCCTCAGGAAATTAAATACAGGCCTACATACAATCCAGCAATCCCACTCCTAGGTGTATAGTCGGAAGAACTGAAAGTTAGGATGCAGACATTTGGACACCAATGTTCAGAGCAACAATATTCACAATTGTCCAAAGATAGAAATTACCCAGGTGTCCATCAACAGATGACTGGATAAACAAAATGTGGTATACGCATATGAAGGATATTATTTTGCTGTAAGAAGAAATGAAGTCATGGTGCGTAAGACAACATGGATAACCCTTGAGGACATTATGTTGAGTGAAACAAGCCAGGCACAAAAGGATGAATATTATATGATATCACTAATATGAACTAAATATAATGAGCAAAGTCATGGAGTTAATAACTAAAAAATTGGTCACCAGAAGATAGAATAAGGATAGAGAATGGGGAGCAGAGATTTAATTTGTGTAGAATTTGTAATAAGGTTCATTGTAACTTCTTGGAATTGGAGAGAGGTGATGATAGCACATTAGAGTGAATGTAATTAGCAGCCCCAATATAAGGGTAAAATTGTGGTTGAAACGGAAAGTTTAGGGGTATGTATGTCACTCAAAAGAAATTCTAAAGGATGAATCATAGGAATGCATAGCATAGTGAACCTTGTTGCAAACAATGTGTGGTTAACAATACAAATATCAGAATGTTCTTCCATGAATCAGAACAAATGTATGTTAATATTACAAGATGTTAATAAAAAGGTGGTAATTGAGCTAAAATGAACCTAAGGCAAATTATGACCTGTAGTGAATAGTAATATATGAATATTTTTCATCAATAGTAAAAAAAAGAATTTTCCTAATTCCAGTCGCATAGTACTGTGTATTGTTTGACTGCATTTATATAAATTGTAAATATAAATAAATTTATAGAGATGGAATTAGATTAGCAGATATGTATGGCATATAAAGGATAGAGGGATTGAGAAGTGACTGCTATGGGATGTTTTTTTGGAGGAATGAAAATGCTCCAATATTGATTGTGGTGATAAATGCACAAATTTGTGATTATACCAAAAGCCACTGAATCTACATTTTGGGTGGATTGTATGGTAGGTGCATATACCTCAAGTAGACATTTTTAGTCTGGTAATGGAAGAACTTGT
>JAQZBX010112452.1:0-10196 GCA_029593785.1 Cabassous unicinctus | reverse complement strand
ATTCTGGGAGAAGGGAGCACCTTGTACTTTGAGGTTAGAAAGACCCTGGTGAGTTCAAAAAACTGAAAAAAATACCAGTACGTCTGTATTATAGCTCAAGAAAGTTTGGAGAGAAAGGGAGGGGAAAGATGGAATAGAATCTTGGAGTTTGAATCTCATTCCAAGTGCAGTGGGAAGCCATTGGTTTTTAAGCAGGGGTGGGACATGATCCAGTTTATATATTGAGAAGATTTTAATGTAGAGTGGAGAGTGATTTCGAGCAGAGCAAAAATGTAGATGAAGGAACAGGCTATGGCAGTAATCCTAGCCTAGAAATATTGGTGACCTATACTTAGGTGGTAGACATGGAAATGAATAGGCAGAGTATTTTAGATCAATTTTAGAGGCAGAATCAACAGTACTTTTTAATGGCCTGCATAATTCCCAGTCTTCTGGCTTGAGGAGGTAGCTGGATAGTGATACCATTTATGGAAATGGGCATTGTTGAATTTGAAATGTCTCTGAAACAACCAAGTAGAGATGTTAGATAGGGAGCTGGAAATGTGAATCCGGAGTTCAGACAAGAGATCTGGAATGTAGAGACAAATTTGGGAATCATCAGCATGATAAATGGTATTAAATTTCATACAAGCAGAGGTTGGGAAAAGGAAGAGGAGGAACCAGCTAAGGAGATTGAGAAGGATAGGCTAGCAATGTAGTTAGAAAAACAGGAACTAGTGGGTTACAAAAGCCCAGAAAAAGAAGGTTTTCAAAAGAGGAAGCGGTCAACCATGTTGAATGTTGCTGAGACATGAAGTAAGATGAGCAGAGAAGTGTGCTTTAGATTGGCAACATACGATTTTAACAGGAGCAGTTAAGGAGTAGTGGGACAAATGCTAGATTATAATGGATTGAAGAATGAATGGCAGGGAGACATTTACGTAAAGATTTAAAATTTTCTTCCAGAATTTCTCTCCCATAGTACCTAACAAAATGAAGCTGAAGTTAAAAAAAAAAAAAAAATTAAAAATCAACCAATAGCTTCCAGACTAGAACCTGGGCAGAAATGAATACAGTATACCTCAAATCTAGTTATCAAAGAAAGAAACAGACTAAGAGTAGATTGAGAGACACATTACAAACAGGAGGGACAAATCACAGATTGGAGGGACAAATCATGGTTCAGTTCCTGTGGTCCTTTAGAAGACAAGAGGATAAAAACCAGGGAAAAAGAAGGATTGTCTCTTGGTAGGAGTGAGGCTTGAACCATTGGAAAGGAGAGATATGTGCAGGTGTGGGTAGTTTTGTTTGTTTGATGGTGAAATAATGAGGGACTTCCCACTGATGACTTCTGTTTTCTTAATGAAATTTGAGGTCATCAGCTGGGAAAGAGAATAAAATAGTGTATGGGAGGTTTCAAGAGAAAGATAAAAGTAAAAAATAGCCATTTAAAAAGATTGGGAGGATGTCATCAACATGGTGATGTAAGGCATCCCCTGAAAAAGTCCCCTTCCCCCCGACATTTAGTGAAAGAAGGACAGAGTCCACTTGCTTAGAACTCTGGAGGATGTTAGAGAATGGAGAATGACTCCAGAAATGTTGAATCGAAGAAACAGAAAAATCTCCGGTAGGAGAATTCCACCAGTTAGGTCCCGCACGGCTTAGGTTTCATACAGAGGCAGCATGGCCAGGCTTCCTCCAACTGCAGACAAAGACTGTAGACCCATTTTATAGCAATGAGTTAGAACTCCATGCATATCCAGGCCCTGGGACCTAAGTCCACAGCATCCCAGGGCGGAATACAGGGTGGAATTCAAGCTGCTGAAGAGTGCTGCATAGAAAAGGGCCCTGGGGAGACTACCAGAGAAAGGCTGGTAAGAACTGTTGTGATATCATTCAATCCAGTTTCAGTCAGCTGGACCACTTAAAGGCAAACAGACATTTCTGAAGTGACTTACCTTTCTGGATTAACCCTATCTGGCTCACTGGAGTGGGATACCCTAATGGGGAAGAAACCTGAGGCAGGAAAACCACAAGGAAAAAAAGGGGTGTGTGTGTTAAACTGAACTGCTGTAAGATAGGACAGGTCCAAGAACTGAAAAGTGTAAGGAACATGGACCAGATGATGAGAATGTGTGATGGTGAGAATTTATTTATTTATTTTGTCTCTCTTTTTTTATTCTTTCTTTCTTTTTTCTTTTTTTTCCTTGTTTTATTTTCGTTACTTCTTGATGGTGAGAATTTAAACAAATCATAGGAGCTAGGGAGAAAAGTCTGCACCAAAACAAACAAAACAGACCAGGATTCCCAGAGAAGGAACAGAGGAAAGGAAGCTCTCTCCTGGAGGTGAAACAATTGCACAAAAAGTACAATGTCAAAAATTGCACTGCATATCCAGGGAAAGAATCAGATGAAGAAGAGCTGAGAAAATCTGAAGAGTTAAATAAGGGCTATTATAAAGGTCTAGGATAAGTTAGACCAAGCATCAAAGAAGAGCCTTAATATAAAGCCAATATAAATATTTAAAAAGATCTGATAATAAAATCCTAGACGAGGGAGAAACGGACCTTCAGAGTTAACTCATTATGATAATTAGATGCCTAGACATCAGCAAAAAATGACAAGCCATACTAAGAAACAGGAAGATATGGCTCAGTCAAGGGAACAAATTAAACTTCAGAAGAGACTCAGAAGTTGGAACATCTAATAAAAGATGTTCAAACAAATCTCCTAAATCAGTTCAAGGAGATGAAGGAAAATATGCACAAGGAGATAAAGGATAATAAGAAGACAATGTGTAAACATAAAGAAGAACTTGAAAGTTTAAAAAGAAGCATTACAGAAATTATGGGGATGAAAGGCACAGTAATGGGGATCAAAAATATTTAGAGGCATACAGCAGCAGATTTGAACAGGCAGAATAAAGAATCAGTGAACTAGAAGACTGGACAATCAAACTCATACAGTCAGAAGAACAAATAGAAGAATAGAAAAATTGAGTAGTGGCTCAGGAATTTGAGTGGCAGCACGAAGCACACAAACATACATATCATGGGTGTCCCAGAAGGAGAAGAGAAGGGAAAAGGAGCAGAAAGACTATTTGAAGAAATAATGACTGAAAACTTCCCAACTTATGAAATATATTCATGTCCAAAAAGTACAACATACTCCAAACAGAGTAGATCCTGATAGACCTGCTCTGAGACACATATTAATCAGAATATCAAAAACAAAACATAGAGAATTCTGAAATCAGAGAAAGGCAATTCATTACATACAAGGGATCCTTAATAAGAATAAGTGCTGGTTTCTCATCAGAAACCATGGAGGAAAGAAGGCAGTGGTATGTTATATTTAAGGTACTGAAAGAGAAAAACTGCCAGCCAAAAATTCTTTATCAAGCAAAATGAGGGAGAGTTTAAAGTATACACAGATAAACAGAAACTGAAGAGTTTGTCAACAAGAGACCTACCCTACAAGAATTACTAAAGGGTGTTCTGCAGGATAAAAGAAAAAGACAGGAGCGACTGCCTTACAGTAGTATGAAGAAATGAAGATCATCAGTAAGGAGAACTAAAAGTGTAAATGCAAAACCCAAAAGTATTGTATCCTGAATGTATAACTCTACTATTTTATTCTTCTAAGATTCAGAATACAATTGAACAAGAAAAAGGCTTATTTCCTGATAATGGAGGTGAAAAATATAAATTGGTAAAGTGGGACAAAAACAACATGAAGAGGGGAAACAGAAGGATATGGGTGCAGAGAATGTGTATGCTATTGAAGCTAATTGAGTATCTTTTTAAATTGGTAGCTTATAGATGTAGGTTGTATAATAGAAACCCCAGGGTAATCACAAAGTATTTAAAAATATATACAGAAACAGAAATGAGGAAGGGATTGGTCAGTTATATCACAAACGATCAGCTATATGGAAAAGGAGGTTGCAATAAAGGAAAAGAGAGACAAAAAAAGAAAAGAAAAGAAAAAAGGCATATAAAACCAAAGGACAAAATGACTAAAGTTAAGTACTGCCTTTATAGTAATAACCCTGAATGTTAATGGATTAAACTCCCCAATCAAAAGATACAGGTTGGCAGAATGGGTAAAAAAGCATGAATATTATCACCTTAAACCTGGAGACACAAAGAGGTTGAAATTGAAAGGATGGAAAATATATTCCATACAAATTATAACCAAAAAAGAGCTGGGGTAGCACTTCTAATATTGGGCAAGATAGACTAAGTCAAAAACTGTTGTAAGAGACAAGGACACTGTATGTTAATGAAAGGGACAATCTACCCAGAAGAAATAACAGTCATAAATATTTATGCATCTAACCATGGTACCCTAAAATACATGAGGCAAACATTGGCAAAACTGAAGGGAGAAATAGACACTTCTACAGCAATAGTTGGAGACTTCACTACACCACTCTCATCAATAGATAGAACATCTAGACAGAAGATCAATGAGGAAACAGAGAAATATGATAAATTATGATAATATGAGAAATTAACTAGACCTAACAGACATATACAGAACATTACACTCCAAAACAACAGGAAATACATTCTTCTCAAGTGCAAAAAGCTCAGTCTCCAGGATAGACCACATTCTGGGTCATAAAATAAATCTCAATAAACTTAGAAAGATTAAAATCATACAAAGCATCTTCTCTGATCATAATGACAGGAAGCTGGAAATCAATAACAGATGGAGAACGGGAAAACCCACAAATATATCGAAGTTAAATAATACTCTTAAACTATCAGTGGGTCAAAGAAGAAATTACAAGGGAGATCAATAAATATCTTGAGACAAATGAAGATGAGAACACAAAATATCAAAACTTACGGGATGCAGCAAAGGCGGGGCTGAGAGGGAAATTTATATCCCTAGATGTTTATATTAAAATAGAGCTAAAATCTAACTGCACACCTGGAGGAACTAGAACAAGAACAGCAGACTAACCCCAAAGCAAGCAGAAGGAAAGAAACAACAAAGATGAATGCAGAAATAAGTGAAATTGAGAAGGAAAAAACAATGGAGAGAATTAACAAAATCAAAAGTTGGTTCTTTGAAAAGATCAATAAAATTGACAAGCCTTTAGCTGGACTGATAAAGAAAAAAAGAGAGAAGACACAGATAAATAAAATCGGAAATGAGAGAGGGATACTACTACTGACCCCACAGAAATAAAAAGGATCATAAGAAGTACTATGAACTGTATGCCAACAAATTAGACAACCTAGATGAAATGGACAAATCCCTAGAAACACACAAACAACCATCACTGACTCTTGAAGAAATAAAGATCTCAACAGACCAATTACAAGTAAAGAGATTGAGTCAGTCATTTAAAACCTCCCAAAAAGAAAAGCATAGGACAAGATAGCGTCACAGGTGAATTCTACCAATCATTCCAAGAAGAATTAATACCAGTCCTCCTCAAACTCTTCCAAAAAATTGAGGAGAAGGGAAAACTTCCTAACTCATTCAATAAGGCCAACATCACCCTAATACCAAAGCCAGATAAAGATACCATAGGAAAAGAAAATTACAGTCCAGTATCTCTTATGAATATAGATGCAAAAATCCTCAACAAAATACTTGCAGATCAAATCCAGTGGCACATCCAAAGAGTTATATACCCTGATCAAGTGGATTTTATCCCTGGTATGCAAGGGTGGTTCAACTTAAAATCAATTAATGTAATACATTGCATCAACAAAACAAAGGGAAAAAAATCACATGATCGTCTCAATTGATGCAGAAAAGCCATTTGACAAAATTCAGCATCCTTTCTGGATAAAAACACTTAGAAAAACAGGAATAGAAATAAATTTCCTCAACATGATAAAGGACATATATGAAAAACTCACAACTAACATCATGCTCAATGGTGAAAGACTGAAAGCTTTCCCACTAAGACCTGGAATATGACAAGGATGCCCTCTGTCAGCACTGTTATTCACATAGTACTAGAAGTTCTAGCCAGAACATTTAGGCAAGAAAAAGAAACAAAAGTCATCCAATTTGGAAAGGAAGAAGTAAAACGTTCACTATTTGCAGATGACATGATCCTATATACAGAAAGTCCCCCCAAATTGACAGCAAAGCTACTAGAGCTAATAAACAAATTCAGCAAAGTGACAGGGTAAAAGATCAACACCCCAAAATCAGTAGTGTTTCTATACCCTAGTAATAAGCAAGCTGAGGAGGAAATCAAGAAAAAATTCCATTTCAGATAGCAACTAAAGGATTCCAATACCTAGGAATAAATTTAACCAAGGATGTAAAGTACTTGTACACAGAAAACTACAAAATTTTGCTAAAAGAAATAAAAGAAGACCTAGGTAAATGGAGAGACATTCTGTGTTCATGGATTGGAAGACTATATATCATTAAGATGTCAATTCTACCCAAAATGATATACTTATTCAATGCAATCCCAATCAAAATTCCAACTGTCTACTTTATAGAAATGGAAAAGCTGATTATTAAATGTATTTGAAAGGGTAAGGGGCCCCAAATAGCCAAAAACATCTTGAAAAAAGAGGAATGAAGTTGGAGAACTCACCCTTCCTGACTTAAGCTTATTACAAAGCTATAGTTGTCAAAACAGCATAGTACTGGCACAAGAATAGATATATCAACCAATGGAATTGAACTGAGAGTTCAGAAGTAGACCCTCACACCTATGACCAATTGATTTTTGACAAGACTGCCAAGTCCACTCAATTGAGAAAGAATAGCTTCTTCAACTAGTGCTGCTGGGAGAAGTGGATATCCATATGTGAATAAATGAAAGAAGACCCCCTATCTCACACCATATACGAAAATGGATCAAAGTCCTAAATATAAAAGCCAGAGCTATAAAACTCCTAGAAGAAATGTAGAGAAGATTCTTCAGGATCTTGTGTTAGGCTATGGTTTCTTAGACTTTACACCCAAAGCACAAGCAAAGAAAAAAATAGATAAATGGGACCTCCTCAAACTTAAAAACTTTTGTGCTTCAAAGGAGTTTATCAAGAAACTAAAAAGAGAAGTTACTCAATGGGAGAAAATATTTGGAAACCACATGTCCAGTAAGGGTTTAATATTCAGAATAGATAAATCTTACAACTCAGCAATAGATTGACAAACAACCCAATTAAAAAAAAAATGGGTGTCCTGAGTATGGAAAGGAGCTATGTAAAGCAACAGCTTATTGCCATACTGATAGTATACATCAGACCAAAGAAAGACAAGTCCAGCTTTGCGAGTAATGAGTATTTCTTAGTGGGGTTCTCAACCTCTGCGGCGGGAGGAGAGACAGCATTTTCCTAGCTCAGTCACTGGTGCTTACTGCCAGAGGGGGGTTACCTTTTATGGGACATGTCTACTTGCAGCTGAAGGGGAGCTGCCTTCTAAAGAATGCAATGACTTGACAATAATTATCAAGGCACGTGGGGTGGGGGATATACATGACTTTTATAGGAAACAGTCCTAAAGGAACAGATGTTTTCAGCAGGGTAGAAGTTATACATTGGTGGAAAGGTTTGTTGATATAGTGTTTAGGCAGTTTGGGGAAAACAGATACCATGGTAGGCTTTCGGAGAAAGAGCTTAAGCATCTAGTACAAGATCTTTTGATCAGTCATGAGTTACTGGGGCTTGCAGTTTTAACTATTCAGGAATGCTGCTGCTGTTTAGAGTAGGGGAAAGAGCTGGAAGGGTTGGGGGAGAACATGCAAAGTCATATATGCCGTAATGGACAAAAGACTTGAATATGCATTTCTCCAAAGATACACAAATGGCTAAAAAACACATGAAAGGATGTTCAACATCACTAACTGCTAGGAAAATGCAAATCAAAACCACAATATGATATCATTTCACACTCACTAGAATGGCTACTATTTTAAAAAAAACAACAGAAAATTACAAGTGTTGGAGGGGATGTGGAAAAATAGGAATACTCATTCATTGCTGGTGGGATTGTAAAATGGTGTAGTTGCTGTGGAAGACAGTTTGGCAATTCCTCAGGAAGCTAGATATAGAATTACCATATGTCCCAGCAATCCTATTACTTGGTATATACCCAGTAGAATTGAAAGCAGGGACTTGAGCAGATATTTGCACACCAATGTTCATAGTGATATTATTCACAATTGCCAAAAGATAGAAGCAATCCAAGTGTCCATCAGCTAATGAATGGATAAACAAAATGTGGTATATACATACAATGGAATATTTTTCAGCCGTTAAAATGAATGAAATCTTAATAGAAGTGACCATATATTCTATCTGGCTTGAAGAAGTCTGACAAAAAAAAGCAGTATCTGTCATTTGTAAATTTTCTTGTTCCAAAGAAAGCAGTTATGTTCAATAAATTATGTAAATAAAAGTTATTTTATACAAAAAAAAAAAGGAATGAAGTCTTGATACATGTGATAACATGGATGAATCTTGAGGACATTATTCTGAGTAAAATAAGTCAGACACAAAAGAAGAAATATTGTATGATCTCACTGATCTGAGCTAATTATAATAAGCCAATTCATAAAATTAGAATCTAGACTGTAGGTTACCAGAGGATAGAACTGGGGTAGAGACTGGGGAGCTGATGCTTAATTTGTGCAGAATTTCTGTTTATTTATTTATTTTTAAACTTAAAAAAAAAAAAAAAAAAATTTCTCCCCACCCCCTTGCTGTTTTGCATTTGCTGTGTCTATTTGTTGTGTGTTGGTCTTCTTTTTAGAAGATACCAGGAACCAAACCCAGGACCTCCCATGTGGTAGGCGGGAGCCCAATTGCTTGAGCCACATCTACTTCCCCAGAATTTCTGTTTAAAGGTTTGGAAATGGTAGAAATTATTGTGAGTGTAATTAACAGTGATGAATTATGTTTGTGAATGTGATTGAAAGGGGATGTTTTGGATCGTGTATGTTGTTAGAATGAAAGTTAGAAGATAAAACATGGGACTGTATAACACAGTGAACCCTGTTGTGGACGATGAACTGGGGTTAATGGTACAAGTATAAGAATGTTCTTTCATGAATTATAACAAATGTACGACATTATTAAAAGGTGTTAATAATAAGGTGGTATATGGGAAAAATATATCTAATGTAAACTATGCACTATAGTTAACAGTAATATTTTAATATTCTTTCATCATTTTTAGTAAAGGTGCCACACTAATGCAGTGTCAACAATAGGGTGGTATATGGGAGCATTGTATTTTTTACATGATTTTTCTGTAAACCTACAACTTCTCTAATTAAAAACAATAACAGGGAGTGGGTGTAGCTCAGTGGTTGAGTGCCTGCTTCCCGTCTCCAAGGTACCGGGTTCTATTCCTGATACCTTTAGAAAAGAAAAAAACAACAAAAAAGTTTCTAACTTCTAAAAACAATAGCAATAATTTAAAAAAAACTGTTATGCTTATGGAAAAAGTGTGCCAAATGTACACTATGGACCATGGTTGGTGGTAATAGTCTGATTATATTATTTTATAATCTGTAACATATATTCCACCACGGTGTGTGTTGGTGAAGGGGTGTTGTATGGGAGTTCTACACATATGCATGATTGTTTTGTAAGTTCACAACCTTTGTAATAAAAATATATTTAAAAAAATAGAGTGGGTTGGGGAAAAAATACACCAAATGTAATATATGGACTATAGTTAGTAGTAATATTTTGACAATGCTCTTACATAGTTTGTAACAAATGTTTTACAACAATGCAAGGTGTTGGTGGAGGGGTGATGTATGAGACCCCTGTATGATATTATGCATGTTTATTTTATAAGTTCACAACTTTTACTGTACATTTATTGTTTATGTATTCATATATGAATGATATACTTCAATAAAAATATATTAAAAAAACAGTTATGAGGGGAAACAGATGTGGCTCAAGTGATTGGGCTCCCGTCTACCATATAGGAGGTCCAGGGTTCGGTTCCCGGGGCCTCTTAGTGAAAGGCAAGCTGGCCTGCATGCTGAGCTGGCGTGAGCAGAGAGTTGGCTCATGCGGCGTGCTGGCCCGCACAGAGAGCTGGCACAGCAAGATGAATCAACAAAAAGAGACACAGAGGAAAGACAACAAGAGACACAGCAGACCAGGGAACTGAGGTGGTAAAGAGATTGAGCGCCTCTCTCCCACTCCAGAAGGTCCCAGGATTGGTTCCCGGTGCCGCCTAAAGAGAAGACAAGCAGACACAGA
>JAQZBX010112451.1:0-10194 GCA_029593785.1 Cabassous unicinctus | reverse complement strand
TAGCAGAGCTCTCCAGGGTGGGAATTCAGATTTCCTCATTGAGTGATTGTCTACCCACCATGACCATGCCCCATCCCTTGATCATTTGAACAATTTTATATATCTTTCAATGTATATTCAGATGGACTTACTTCCATGAATCCCCCATCCCTGAAACCCCCCAATGATCCTCTGCAGCCCCCCTTGTAACCTTTCTGTGATCCAAACCTTCCTTGAATATGAACCCAATATAATAACAAAATACAATTAATAGGAAAAAGAAATAATAATGATAATCTTAAATGCAAGAGATAAGTACAAGGAGACTCCAAAGAAAGAAAAAAAAAGAAACTAATCTAATAATAAAATATAGTTAGCGAATTGGCATCTTCTAACAATTATGCTGTGACTATAGATGCTGAAAGATTCTAAATGTATCTTAAATATTCTGTTTAATGATCTTTTTCATGATGCCAGGATCTACCCTTCTGGAAGATCCACTTATTGTGGGCATAGCGTCTTAAGACTAAACTTATCCCCATAATCACGTTGGAAGTAGAAGATTCTATTTTCTGTGAGTATTAAAGGAGCAATAATTCATTCTGTACATCAAAGAGGGAAGCATCTGAAGACCAACGACTGAATATCAGTGAGAATGTTTGTTTTCTTTTACAGTAATCTGGGAAAAATAGAATTGAAGTCTTAAAGCATATTTTTTTAATTTCCTGAAAAATTAATATTCTTCTTTTTATGAGGATCATGTAACTTTTTACTGCTTAAAGCATAGGCAAAAAAAAAAAAAAAAGAAAAAACAGATGATGATGTTTTTGAAGTGTTCCATAAGAATTTAAAAAAGTTGTTTATATTGTCTAAACAACATTGTGGTATTCAAATATGAAAATGATGTTTAAATCACTATATATAAAATCAGTATATTCTCTGGTTGCTAAGTCTAAAAATAAATTTCACAAACATATAATAATATAACCAATAAACACTAAATCCCTCAACAGCTATAACAAGGTTGCATTTCTATAAACCCAAGACAAACATATATTTGTTAGAGGAAATCAATGATAAAAAAGAGCAGAAGAAGGATAGAGGGCTGATTCCTGAATACTCTTGAATCTAAACATGAGTTATGAGTTCAAAATTTTAGTAACCACTCAAGTCTATCAATGAAATAGAGTTTTGACTCTAGAGCAGATGAAAACCAGAAAAGACAAGACAATGAGTGACTAAAGACATAGGTTTTACCTGTCACTTTTTCTTTAGTAAAGACCAAGTATCTCTTCCATTCTATGCTCAACAGGAATATTTGATAATTAAGTTAATAAGCAAGTTATTTTCACATCATGAGAAGATTTGAATTAAAATGGTTATTTTCACTAAAATATCTTTCACATTATTTTTATGATCATCTGGTGATTTTATGTAACAGTGCAAGAACAGACTTTTTCAGGGACCTCTATCTGAACACACGAACTGAAATAACATAGAATTTCTGCTCTGTACCCATTGCTTAAGCTGCTTTTTTTGTTCTTTCTAGAACCCTTAACTGATTTAGAAGTTCATCAGATTTATAATTTTTGAACATTTTATGGCATTTAGGATTCATTCCAAATCCAACCAGTGTAATTTCCCCCTCATATGACTATTTTTTTCATAATTTTTCTCAAAAATATTCTTTTCAGCATATTTCCAGATACTAATTCAACATATGGAATATTTAAGATTGATATTGCATGGCTTGTAGTTATTTCTATTTAATAGTTGTTACCTTTAGTTGGATATCAATGATACACAATTTGTCACAAAATAAAAGGAAACTATTTGAAAACAATAATCATTGCAGACATATCTCAATTTTTCAGCCATATGTCATAATATTTTCCATAGGGACCTCAATTTTCTCTAACTCCCACATGACATAACTCTGGTCCATTTGTTTCCATGATGGAAGTGTTCCAATGTAATCAATCTGCCACCGGGTAGCAGACTGGTCACCTTGGGGAATGGTGTCATATCAAAGACATTGTGGTGTGGGCCTCTGTTGTTGGCAGATGGTGCACTCAGAAGTGACAGTAGCCAGTTTGGCTTTGATGAGTGGAAGTGCATGTTGCTGAGTCAATGCATAACCCCCATCCTTACTACCATGGATGCTTTGTTCATGAGTCCACTGGTCAATAAGAGGAGTGGCTGGGGAAAGAGGTCATTTGGTATCCACAGAAAATGTAACCTTACTTATATGATTTTTAAAATATTCTCCTACTGAGGTCACCCTTTGTCGATCGTTCACATGGGACACAAAACTTCATGTTTTTGCCTACTCTGGAAGTTCTATCTACATATCTCTTTCCTCAGACCTCTTTGTCACCAATTTTCCAATTATTTTCCTTCCATATCCTTGACCTTCCAGTCAAACCACTGGCAATAACCCATGAATCTATGTAGAAACACAGATACAGCCATTGATCCATCTAAGAAAATTGAGCCACTTTTTGCCCACTAGGAGGATTTTCCCTTAACTGTCCTTCAAGGACTTGCAGAAAAGGGCTATAGTGCTGCACTGTCAACTTTCTTGTGGAACCAGTACATTGTACAGAACCATATGTAAACCAGGTCTGAGTTTTCTTTTCCTCAGTCAACTGATTATAAGGAACTCCCCAAGAGCCCATAGCTGTGGGCAAGAAAAGAGAAGGTAATGGGGATGCAGTGGAGGCCAAAGGCATTTCAGTTACCTCCACATGTAACATACTTGTGCCTTCAGGACCTGCTTAAGCTCAATCTCATATACATCACTTTCATTTTATGATGGAGTGCTGCTATTCACACCAAATTTTTGGTTTCGTGGGTCAGACAGCACACAATTCATCCTGGGCAACTTAAGTCTCATGGTAATGTGGTTGCCCATTGATAAGAATTAAAACTCTACTAAGCCCCAGTTATAGGCCAAAAGCTGCTTCTCAAAAGGAGAGTACTTAACTATAGAGAATAGCAGGACTTTTCTCCAAAATCGTAAGGGTTTGCATTATGTTTCTCCTATAGGGGTCTTCCAAAGACTCTAGATTGCCCTTCTATTTGCCATTGAAACTTCCAGCACCATTGGATATGTGGGATCACATGGCCCAAGTGGCATAGCAGCTTGCACAGCCACCTGAAAGTGTTGCAAAGCCTTTTCTTGTTCTGGTTCCCATTCAAAACTTGCAGATTTTCTGGGCACTCAGGAAATGGGCTGCAGTAGCACACCCAAATGAGTAATATGCTATTTCCCAAGTTTCCCCAAATGTCTTATAATTTCTTTCCCCAATGCAGTTACCCAGGAAAAAGTCAATAGGTTTCTTTGGGTAAGGCTGCATGGAAGATTGACAGTATAAATTTTTGGCAGTGTAATAGTGTCCTTCCGCAAGGAGACTCTGTGTTCCCTTCATTCAAGGGAATCTAGGTCTGTAAATGGTCTCAATACTGAGAATAGATTAATGGACCATGACTCTCTGTTTCTGTAATTAAAGTTATACTTTTCTTCACTTGACATGTAACTCTTCTGCTTATACAGATAAAATAGGAATTTAGTTAACTACACATCTATTTTACTTCCAGGTACCCCATAATCTATTAGCCAACACCATATGTCTCTGTAACTAAGACTTCTTTTTTTTTTTTAAAGAAAAGCTTTATTTCAACCTTTCCACAGAGGTATTTCTTTCAACCTCAGCTTTCCAGTGTTTCTAGTCTGGCTAGAGCTGAGATTCTAAAAGGGCTCTGCTGGACAAACTCATTGAAGAAAAGCCCTCTGACACACCATTCCACTTGCCTTGCAACAGGTGACAGGGGAAAAATGTTTATTCCTCTCTCAGCTGACAGCAGTTAGCCAGGGCTTTTATCCAGGCTTTATGTCTTGAGGCGGGAGATGGAAACCCTTCTGCACCACTCCCAGGGGTTTGGTAACTCATGTTTGTTATTTTAGATTTTTGTCTTTCTATCTCTCACCATCCTGGGTATTGCACAGCACTATACTGGTCTGTTGACCTCAAAGCAGGTCCCTTTGACAGCTTTTGGCCCTTTCTCCATTGTTTTTGTGAGAAAGTTGCTTGCTTAAACAAAAAAATAGGAACCATTATCTGGCCAATTTGACATATTAACCTAAACATCATGGACAGAGTTCCCTCCTCTACATCTTTTTGGGGGAATAGTTTGAGGAAGGTTGAATTTGTATGAATTTTTGATAGAAATAACCAGTAACTCCATCTGGTCCTGGGCTTTTTTTTTTATTTTGAGATTTTTGATACTGGTTTACTTTCTTTACTTGTTACTGTTATAATGAAATTTGTTATGAATTGAGTCAGTTTAGATTAATTGTGTTTTTAGGAATTTATACATTTTTTATATAATTTCTTCATATAAAATTTTTCACAGTAGCCTTTGTAATATTTTTTTTCATTTATTAAACTTTATTTTTATAGTTTTAGATTACAGAAAATTTACATTGAAAATGTAAGGGATTCCCATAACTCCACCCCACCACTCTCACATTTTAGCCTGTTAATAACAGCTTACATTGGTGTGGTACATTTGTTACAATTGATGAACATATATTGAAGCCATGCTACTAACCATGATCATAGTTTATGTTATGGTTTACACTTTGTACTGTACAATTCCATTGATTTTGAAAAAATGTATAATGGCTCGTATTCATCATTGCAATACCATGCAGAACAATTTCAATGCTCTAAAAATTACCTATGTTCCACCTATTCTTTCCTCTACCTCCCTTCAGAACCTCTGGTAATCACTATATTTATCTCAATGTTGCAAATTCTTCCATTACTACAATAATAATTAGTTAACTTTGTTCCATGACTGCAAAACTCCTTATATTTGTTCATCCCTCAATTTTTAGGATTTTGGCATGGTTATGCTCATCCTGCTTCAGATTAAAGAGAGTTTAGATGTTATGGGTCAGAAGGAATTAGCTGTTTTGCTTGTAGTTGTATATATGCTCGGCTTTTTAGGATGGGGTTTATCCATCATCATCATTTATTAGTTGTCCTTGGGTGACTTCAATGAACTGGAGAGTAGGTGTTGGCCTCAACTCTTCTGAGATTTAGGTCTCAACTGTAATATGGACAGACAGAAGATTTAATTTTTTGTGAAATCTATTTAATAAGTATAGGGCTAATTATAGGTTTAAATAAAAAGGGTAGAAGAATCATGTGTATGGAAATTATAAAAGAGTCTAACTCTGGTACATTGGAGAAATAGATTGGCATTCACACCAAGGTAAGGCCCAACAATGGAATGCTGATTCTGTGTGGTTGTGTGCTTTCCCTATAGCATCTGGGTGTTTCCAGAGACCTTGGGAATACCCCTGTTTGAGGCTTTGTTTACTATTGCAGTTAGTGAGATCTGTTTGAGATGTGTATAAGCATAACATATGGAATGGTCACCCAATTCACTTTGAAACCTCTTAGTTGTAAAAACCCTTATGTATTTAATGTTCCCACACTTTTGGTCAAGGTCTTTTTCCAAATGAATTGCTGGATTGTGCTTGGTAATAATCCCTAGTGCCAGGGAGGGTCACTCCTGGGAGTCATATCCCATTCTGGGGGGAAAGTAATGAGTATATTTGCTGAGTGTGGCTTGGAGAGATACCACAGTTGAGTAAAAAAGAGTTTTTCAGAAGATAATTCTTAGACAATAATTCTTATTAGGCTAAGTTTCAAATGTACAAGGATAAAGTTCATTAGTACAAGCATTACTATCAAGGGCTTGGACGATTCGTTTGTTTCTTTTTAGTAGGCACTTCCTATGTAATCCAGAGATTCTTACCACTCTATTTGAAAGTGTAGATGGACTCCTCAGGATAGAGGCTTAATAATGTTTTTTGTTATTATGTGGATCTCCACCCACTGAGATAACACCCTATGACATGAACACATTCATATTCCATAGAGACATAACCCAGGTGCACCCTTCTTCACACATCCCCCCACCACTGACCCCTGCAATAGTGACCCTTACTTGACATAGTTGACAAAATAACATTCCCACAATTGTATTCTCAACCACAATCATCATTTCCCCAGGGTTCATCTGTTCCTCCCTCCAGCACACTTCCAGCTGCATGGATAGTCAAACCCATACCCCAACCCTACTCAAATTCACACTCCAGCATTATTGACCCCTTTGACATTGCTGCACTACAATCAACCTTTTTCACTGCCAACTTTATCATAGATTCTGCCCAGTTTGCTCATCACCTCATCCAATAATCCCTTTCTGTCTCTCAGTAACCTATCTTTCAGACTGCACCTCTCTGAGTCTGCTCATTATCCTTAGTTAATGTCAGTGAGAACATGCAATATTTGTCCTTTAGTGATTGACTTACTTCACTCAACATAAAGCCTTCAAGATTCATCCATGTTGTTGCCTGTGTCAATACTCTGCTCTTCTAACAGTTAAATAATATTCCATTTTATGTATATGCCACATTTTTGTTTATCCATTCACCTATTGATGGACACTTGGGTTGATTTTAACTTTTGGCAATTGTGAATAATGCCTTGAAAAACTTTGGTGTGCCTATATCTGCTTGCAGCCCTGCTTTCAATACTTCTGATTATATTCTTAGTATTGGGATTGTTTGTCATATGGCAATTCTATGCTTAGCTTCCTGTGAAACCACCAAACTGCCCTCCTAGTGGCTGTACCCTTCTACATTCCCATGATAAGTGGATGAGTGTTCCTTTTCCTCCACCTCCTCTCCAACTCTAGTTGTTTTCTGGCTTTTTTTTTTTTTAATAATAACAGACAGTGTATTATGAGTAAGATGATATCTCATTGTAGTTTTTTCCATATTTTGTTGTAGTTTTGATTTGCATTTCCCTAATAGCTAGTGATGTCAAATATTTATTCATGTGCTTTTTGGACATTTATATTTCTTATTTGGAAAAATATCTATTCAAACCCCTTCCCCATTTTTAAATAGGCTGTCTTTTTGTTTTTGAGTTGTAAGATTTCTTTATATATGATAGATATTAGATCCTTATGAGGTAAATATTTCCCAAATATTTTCTCCTATTGTGTAGTCTGTCATTTCACTTTCTTAACAGAATCCTTAGAAGCACAAAATTTATTAATTTTAAGGAGGCCCCATTAATCTCTTTTTTTGCTTTGTTGCTTACATATTTTTGTGCAAAGTTTATGAAACCATTTCCTAATACAAGATATCATAGATGCTTCCTAACATTATCTTCTAGGAGCTTTATCATCTTAGCTTTTATATTCTGGTCTTTGATCCATCTTGAGTTAATTTGTGTATAAGGTGTGAGATGGTGATCCTCTCTCTTTTTTTGTATAAGGATATTCAGTTCTCCTAGCACTATTTGCTGAAAACTATTCTGTCCCTGTAGAATGGACTTGGTGGCCTTGTCTTATATCATGTAGCTATATTTGTGCAGGTTTTTATTGGAAGTCTCAATTCAGTTTCATTGGTCACAATGTCTATCCTTGTGACAATATCATGCAGTTTGGAGCACTGTAGATTTGTAGTATGTTTTAAAGTCAGGTAGCATGATTCCTCCTATTTCATTTTTCCTTTTCAATATATTTTTGGCTATTCAGGGCATCTTACCATCCAAATAAATTTGATAATTGGCTTTTCCAGTTCAATGAAAAATGCTGTTGGAACTTTGGAATTGCATTGGATCTGTAAATCAATTTGGGTAGGATAGACAATTTAATGATATTTAGTCTTTCATTCCAAGAACATGGAATAGTTATTTATGCTTTCTTTGATTTCATTTGGCAATGTTGTGTAGTTTTCTGTGTACAAGTTCTTTACATCCTTAGTTAAGTTTATTCCTACATTTGATTCCTATTGTAAGTGGATTTTTTTTCTTCATTTCCTCCTCAGATTGCTCATTATTATCGTACAGAAATGTTACTGACTTTTCCATGTTGATCTTATATCCTGTCACTTTACTGAACTGATTTATCACCTCTAGAAATTTTATTGTTAATTTTTGTGGATGTTCTACATATGGGATCATTTCATTCTGCAAATAGTGAAAATTTTACTTCTTCCTTTCCAATTTGGATGCATTTTATTTATTTTTCTTGCCTAAGTGCTTGTATTAGTCAGCCGAAGGGGTGCTCATGCAAAATACCAGAAATTGGTTTACTTTTATAATTGATATTTATGTGGGGTAGAAGGTTACAGTCACAATGCCATAAAGTGCAAATTACTACCCTCACCAAAGTCTGTTGCCACATGCTGGAGAAAGAGGGCTGCCAGTCTCTAAAAGGTTTCAGAATTCCTCTTGCTACAAAGGCTCCGTGGTCTCAGCTTCTTCCATTTTCAGCTGTAGTTAGAGGGTTCAACTCTCTCTGGGCTCAGATGCTTTGCTTTCTTTTCAAGGCCAACTGTAAATTGTCAGGTGAATGGTTCATCTCTCTTTCAGGGGCCTCTGCCATGTATGATGAGCCTTCTCTCTTTCCTCGTATATCTGCTTCTCTTTGTTCTTCTCTGTGTATTTACTTTCTGGGGCTCCAGAGTCAAAACTCTAAATCTCTCCTCTGACATGCCATGTCATTTCCTCTGTGAGTCCCTACCCACCAAGGGGGCAAGGAATCAACATCTTATTGATGTGGCTGTATGAAAGCCTTAATCATAATTTAATCAAGTAAAAGTGAATCCTCTGAACCTAATACAAACTTACATGCCCAGAGGAACAGACCAATTTACAAAAATAATCCATTCTTTATTTTTGGAATTCATAAATAATATAAAACTGCTACATTGCTAAAGAAAATGCTATTAATACAATGTTAAACAAGTGTATTTACCTTGTGCATCCTTGTCTTGTTCCAGATCTTAGAAGGAAAGCCTTTAGCATTTCACCATTGAGTAGGTCTTCACTGTAGGTTTTCATATATGCCTTTTATTTTGTGAGAAATTTCTTTATAATCCTTTCCTTTGAAGTGTTTTTATCAAAAAGTGATGCTATATATTGTCAAATGCTTTTTCTGCATCAATAGATGATCATGTGATTTTTTTTCCTGTGATCTGTTTATGTGGTGTATTATGTTGATTAATTTTTAAAATGTTGATTAATCCTTGCATACCTGGAATAAAACCCATTGATTAGGGTGTATAATTTGCTTGATGTGCTCTTGGATTCGATTAGCAAGTATTTCTTGAGGATTTTTGCATCCAAGTTCATTAGGAGATTGGTCTGTAATATTCTTTTCCTGCAGTGTATTTATGTGGCTTTGGTATTAAGGTGATTTTGGCATCTAGAATGAGTTAGGTAATCTTCCCTCTATTTCAATTTTTTTGGAAGAGTTTGAACAGAATTGGTATTACTTCTTTCTGGAATGATTCATAGAATTAAACTCTGATGTCATCTGGTCCTGGGCTTTCCTTTGCTGGGAGATTTTTGATGACTAGTTCGATTTCACTACTTGTGATTGGTATGTTGAGTTCTTCTCTTTCTTCTTTTTTCAATATAGGTTGCTTGTGTGTTTCTAGAAATTCATCCATTTCACCTAAATTGTCCATCTTGGTGGCATACAATTTTTCAAAGTATTCTCTTATGATAGCTTTTTTTGTTTCTGTTTTTTTTTTTTTCCAGTGAAGTCAGTGATGATATAACTTTCTCCTTTCTGATGTTATTTATTGTCATCTTCTCTTTTTTTTCTCTATTAAAATAGCTAAAAGTTTGCCAATTTTATTAGTCTTTTCATACATTCAGCACATAGCTCTGTTAATTCTTTCTAGTGTTTTTTTAAATCTCAATTTCACTTAATTCTGCTAAAATCTTTATTTCCTTCCTTCTTCTTCCTTTCACATTAGTTTGCTGTTGTTTTTCCAGTTCCACTGGGTATAGAGTTATATCTTTGATTTTAGCACTTTCTGCCTTTTAATGTAGGCACTTAGAGCTATACATTTTCCTGTCAGCATTGATTTCATTGTATCTCAAAATTTTTATATGTTGTGTTCTCATTTTCATTCACTTCAAAGTAGTTACCAATTTCTCTGGTAACTTATTCCTTGACCTACTGATTGTTTAAGAGTGTTTTGTTTAATTTCCATGTATTTGTGCCTATTCCATTTTTCCATTTATTGATTTATTGCTTCATTAGTTCTAGTTAGAGAAATTGCTTTTATAATTCCAAGCATTCTAAATTCTTAAGACTTTTCTATGACCT
>JAQZBX010112450.1:0-10207 GCA_029593785.1 Cabassous unicinctus | reverse complement strand
ATTCACCTCAAGATATTTCCTAATTTCACTGTTGATTTCCAATTTAATCCATTGGTTGTTTAAGAGTATGCTGTTTAATTTCCACATATTTGTGAATTTTTCCTTTCTCCCTCTTATTAACTTCTAGCTGCATTCTGTTATAGTTGGAGAATATTCATTGTATTATTTCAAAAATTTTGAATTTATTGAGATTTGTTTTGTGACCCAATGTATAGTCTATCCTGGAGAATGATCCATATGCCCTTGGGAAGAATGTTTATTCTGTTTTTGTTGGGTGCAGTGTTCTGTATATGTCTGTTATATCTAGTTGGTTTAGTGTATCATTCAAGTCCTGTACTTCTTTATTGACCTTCTGATTAGATGATTTCCCCATCATTCAGAGTGGTGTGCTAAAATCTCCTACTATCAATGCAGAACCATTAATTTCCCCTTTCAAATCTGTTAGTATTTGCTTCATATAGTTTGGGACTCGGCTGATAGGTGTGTGTGTATATAGGTACACAATTGTTATATCTTCCTGTTCAATTGTCCCTTTCATCAGTATGTAATGACCATCTTTGTCCCTCGTAACTGTTTTTGACTTAAAGTCTACTTTATCCAATATTAGTATAGCCACTCCAGCTCTCTTTTGGTTACTACTTGCATTGAATATTTTTTCCATCCTTTCATTGTTAACCTACTTATATCTTTGACTTTAAGGTTAGTCTCTTGCAGACAGCATATAGTTGGGCTACGCTTTTTAAAATCTATTCTGCCAATCTCTGCCTTTTGACTGGAGAGCTTATTCCATTTACATTTAGTCACTACTGATATTACAGGTCTTTCTTCTGCCATTTTGTTATTTTGCCTTTGTCTTATACCTTTTTTTATCCCTCATTTCCATTATAGCCTACTTTTGTATTTATTTACTTTTTTGTGTTGTACCATATTCAGTGACTTCTCATTTCTCTCTAGATATATTTTTCATCTGTTTTCCTTGTGATTACCATAGAGTTAAAATATAACATCCTAAATACATAACAATTATATTTGGTTTGATACCAATTTCAGTTTAATAGCTTGCACATATAGTTTTCCTATACCCCTTTCCCCCATCATATTTTTGTACTTGTTACCACTTTTACCTTTGTACACTGAATGTTCAAAAATATAGATTTATCATTACTTTTTATGTATTTGCATTTTAGCACCTGTAGGAAGTAAGAAGGGGAATTATATACAAAACAACACAACACAATAATACTGGCATTTGTAATTACCCAAATGGTTACCTTTATGGCAGTTCTTTATTTCTTTATGCTGCTTTGAATCAGTCTCTATGTTCTTTCATTTCAATCTGTGAACTCTCTTTAGTGTTGCTTATATGGCAGGTCTAGTGATGATGCTAGCTTTTGTTTGTCTGAGACTGTCATAATCTCATCCTCATTTTTTAAAGAGAATCTCCCTGGATTAAAATTCTTGGCTAGCAGTTGTTTTCCTTCAGCACTTCAAGTATTTCAAGCCATTGCCTTCTTGCCTCTATGGTTTCTGATCAGAAATCGGCACTCAACTTATTGGGATTCCCTTTTATGTAGCATACTGCTTTTCTCTTGCAGTTTTTCAGAACTCTCTCCTTGTCCTTTATCTGATAATGTAATCAGTATATGACAGGGTGTATTAGTCAGCCAAAGGGGTGCTGATGCAAAATACCAGAAATGTTGGCTTTTATAAAGGGTATTTATTTGGGGTAGAAGCCCACAGTTACCAGGCCATAAATCATAAGTTACTTCCCTCACCAAAGTCTGTTGCCATGTGTTGGAGCAAGATGGCTGCTGATGTCTGCAAGGGTTCAGGCTTCCTGGTTTCCTCTCTTCCTGGAGCTTGTTTCTCTCTGGGCTCAGCTGCTCTACTTTCTCCACAAGGCCAGCTGTAGGCTATCAGACAAATGGCCTGTCTCTTCCCAGGGCCTCTGCCATGTCTAATGGAGCTTTCTCTCCTTCTTCATGTATCTGCTTCTCTGTGTGTTTACTTCCGGGGCTTTAGGATCAAAACTCTCACCTCCCTTCTCCGCAGTGTGGTTTCTCTGTGAGTTCCTGCCCACCAAGGGGGCAGGGACTCAACATCCTACTGACATGGCCCAATCAAAGCCTTAATCATTATTTAATCAAGAAAAGTGAAACCTCTGAATCTAATATAATCTAATATGCCCAGAGGAACAAACCAGTTTACAAACATAATCCAATATCTATTTTTGGAATTCATAAACAATATCAAACTGCTACACAGGGTATATTTTTCTTCATGCTTATACTATTAGGTGTTACCTGAGCTTCTTGGATGTGCATATTCATGTCTTTTGCTATATTTGGGAAGTTCTCTGCCATTATTTCTTTGACTATTTCTTCTTCTCCTTTCTCTCTTTCTTCTCCTTCTGGGACTCCCATAAAGCAGATTTTTTTTTGTGGGCTTCATGATGTCCCATAGCTGTCTTAGGCTATTTTTCTCCACTCCTCACCCTGACTCATTTCGGGTATCGTGTCTTCAATTTTATTGATTCTTTCTTCTGCCATTTTCAATCTGCTCTTGAAATCCTCTTGAGCATTTTTCATTTTAGTTATTATGGTCTTCAATTCTAGTAGTTTTGTTTGGTTCCTTTTTAAAATTTCTTTCTCTTTACTTAGACTCTTATTTTGTTCATTCATTTACCCCCTGATATCTGATAGTTATATCTCTGTACTTCTTTCATCTCCTTAAGCATGTTTAAGATCATTTTTTTAAGGGCTTGTTCAGTATGTCCACATTCTTGTCTTCCTCAGTGGTGTTTTCTGTATTTTTATCTTCTTCTATGGATGGGCCATAATTTCCTATTTCTTTGTTTGTTTTGTACTTTTTTGTTACACACTGTACATTGCAATATTTTAAAATGGTAAGGCTGGTATCCACTCCCTGGGATGCCTGTTTTCTGGTTTTGTAACCAGCTGGTGATAAGATGGAGATTTTCACACTGTGCAGGGATTTCCCTGTCTTACTGGGCCTCTGTCTTGTCCTAAGCTTTTGCTTGTTAGTCGTTTTGGAGTTCCCCATTTACAGGAGTTTAATTGTCTCCTCTGTTTTCCAGGGGACAAACCTCCCTCTCCGAGGTATCTGAAGCTGTCACACCT
This sequence comes from Cabassous unicinctus, assembly GCA_029593785.1. Classification (NCBI taxonomy): domain Eukaryota; kingdom Metazoa; phylum Chordata; class Mammalia; order Cingulata; family Chlamyphoridae; genus Cabassous; species Cabassous unicinctus. Next base: position 7,067 of record JAQZBX010112450.1, on the reverse strand, counting down.
TCGTCCCAGACTGCCCATCTCTATAATATTTTACACTCCTTTCATTATCTCATGCTGCTTTTGCCTGGACAGCAAATTCTGGGAGACAGATCACCATGAGGAGGACTTTCCCAATTCGGGTCTTTCCCAGCCAAAACAGCCAGGAACCCACAAAGCGAGTACAGACTGACTCCAGAGTGTCCTGTGGAGAGGGTCAAGAAGGGTGCCAAAAGCTTCTCTGATGGCTCCCCAAAGCTGAGCTTTGCTGACCTGCCCAGCAAATGCAGCCCTTCAGCTAATTCCACCCTCCTCATCCCCGAGGAAGCACTGCATCTTTAAATCTCCTCTGCCTCTGCCCTTGTCCAGGGAAGGTGGAAACAATGACTGCTACCACCTTCGTCTGGGGTGGGTTGAAATAATAGCTGGCCTCAGAGTCAGGACCCATCGATCCAAACTGGCTAATCAAAAGCCATGACCCGCCATGCACATCCTTATTCTTGGGGAAAGGATGTCTATGCCCCATTCTGTCAGCAGCAGATGGCCATGGAGTGGACGCACGGCGACCTGCTGCGAGAGTGGGGGATGGGCACTGGTAGCTGCCATGCAGAGAGCGCAATTTACACGTCTTTACCAGAATCTATCAGCCTTTTCCTCCCACTGTTTCCTGGATGCTGTACAGTGTTCTTCTGTCCTCTGGAGTTGAAAAATAGTTGTTTCAGACAGTTTCTGGCTGTTTAATAGTTGTTTTGGTGGAAGGATTGAGTCCTGGTGCTCCTTACTGTGCCATCTTCCCTGAAGTCACATTTCTCCTTTTGAAGTGAGTTTTTAGAAGTAACTTTTCCTGTAACATTTATGTAATCCAAGTATCTTTTAAAAAATAAAAAAAAAATTATTAAAAAAAAAAAAGTAACTTTTCCTGCCTGACTTATTAGAAAAGTAACACATGCTCATTACATGAAATTTGGCAGGCATATATATGCAAAAGTAAGAAAGTAAAAATAATCTTGCCACTCATATTAAAACTGCTAACATTTTATTGAGTATCTTTCCAATCTTTGTTCTATGCATACATACATATTTTTTGCATATATATATCAAAACGTGGGTTATATATGGTTTTATAGTCTGTTTTTCTCAATTGAAAAGTCATCATTAACATCTTTCCATGTCCTTAAATTTTCTTATACCACAAACAATTTTGACTGGCATATTAATATTCAATTGCAGGAATATATCATAATGAATTTATCTATTTTTCAACCAGTGAATATTTTGGTTATTTCTTTCTTTTAGAAAATGTGCATATGAATCTATTTTTGTGTTTAGCATACAAAAACATGATGAAAAGTTTACTTATGAGGGCAAGATTTTTTCATATGTTCATGATTACTCTCTTAGGATAAATTCCTGAAAGAAGAATTGCAAGCTCAAAGAAAATCTAAAAATATAAGACTTTTGAAATATGCTGCAAACAATCTTCTGTAAAGATTGTTCCACTTTATACTCACACCATTGGTCTATGAGTGCCATTTTCTCTCACCTTCAGCATCCCAGGATGGTATAACTCTAAAAAACATACGTTCCCAAGGTTGTATTTCATTGTTATAATTTGTATGTCTTTCATTATTAGTGAGATTAAGCACATTAAAAATAAGTTTTTTTGGCATTAAATTTCTTACTTAATGAATTGCCTCTTAATGTCCTCTGCTTAGTTTCCTATTGGAATGTTTATCTTCTCCTTATTAATTTACATGTGCTTTTAATATTGTGAGGCTATTTAACTTTTGAAATAGCATTGCAAATATTTCCTCCAATTTGTTGTATGCCTTTTTTTGTGTGTGTTATATTTCTGATGTATATATATTTTATATTTTTACTTAGTTAAATCTTTTTTTTATATTTTTACTTAGTTAAATCTTTTTCCTTTAGGGTCTCTGCCTCTGGTTTAATGTTTAGAAAGTTCTCTCACATCATGAAGTTATATTTATCTACTCTCTCTTCTGATTTTTTAATTTATTTTATTTCCTGCCCTACATTTAATCTACTACTTCTGGAATTCATTTGGATGTATGGATTGAGGTAAGGTTCTAATTTTAAATTATTTCCAACTAGTTTCGATACTATTTTTGAGTATTTTTAGTATGCTAAAATGAAATGTCTTTAACACGTGATAAATTCATGCTTGTATATTTCTGTTCTGGGATTTCCTTTCTGTTCTGTTAATCTATATATTTATTCCTGTTCCAGTACTATATATATATTTTTTGAGGTTCCAGGGCCAGGGATTTAACCTAGGACCTCATATGTGGGAAGCCGGCACTCAACCATTGAGCCACATCGGCTACCCCCAGTACTATTTTAATAAATGTTACTTGATACTGTGCTTCAAAATCAAATAGAATGTCTCCAAAAATAATTTTTCTTTTATATTTTTTTCTTTTAGAAAAGATACTTCTTCAAATGGGTTTTATATATATTTTGTTAATTGATGCTTGGGTGTTTTATATCTTATGTAACTATTATTTTTGAGTTCATTATTGCCGGAGTTTGGAAAATATATTAGAATATTTGTATTTTAAGTGGACATAATAAAATCAAGACAAGTTATTCAATTTTGTCAAATGTCTTTAAGAATCTATGGCAGTCATAGAAACGTGCCTCTCAGATCTCCTTCTAGCAGGAGAGTAATTGACTGAAGTCCCTGCTGCTGTGCTCTGAATCCACTATTATTCACACCAATGCCGTGCCTCCCACTGGCTGCTCCCCGCCAATGATAGAGCACAGCAGATATACTAAAGCAAATTCTGTTTCTGGGAGACATGGTACTCCTCTGATGGGTATCCTGTCCGTGAGGACGCCCCTTCAGCCTTGCTAGCACTTTCTTAGACTGCAGTACATTCTATGGCTCATTTGATTAACTTCCTTCCTTCTTTTCCTCTCTCCTGCACAGGGGTCAGCCCTGCATCATGGTCTGATGGCTCTTTCAGCCTCCTTTGACTTTCTCCCCATAATCCTCTCATAGCTGTTTTCCCTAATAAATCTCTTGCATATCTAATGCCATGTGCAATGTCATTAGGCTAATGAGAGAATCAAGTGAGATAATGAAGGCATGTGTCTGAAATCAGAAAACCTTCAGTGAATCTTAGCATACAAGATAACTGAGTATTATATTTTAGTGCAATTTTTAAATCTCTTCTGTGGATATATCCACTTTCTCTTTCCTGGGTTGTATAATTGTGGGTGTTTTTTTTTTTGTTGTTTTGTTTTTTCACTTTTCTTTTCAGTAGACTTGCTATACTGTCTATATATTTTATTGTCTATATATTTTTTTTCTTTTGCAAAGAACCAGTTCTTGGGTTTGTTTATTAATTTATTCTTTCCAATTCATTAATTTAATAATTTTTTGTTTTTCATATTAATCAACTTCATCCTGCTTTATTGAAGTTTGTTTGGCATTCCACTTTATAATTTCATGAATTGAATTTTCTGTTCTTTTATTTTTATTCCTTGTTTTGTAATGAAAATATTTAGGACACTAAATTTTCCTATGAGTAGATCTTTGGTGGGAACTCATTAGTTTTGATATGTCATGTTTTGTAAATAATTGGTATTGTAAGTTTAATGTTCTCTTTGACCCAGTAGTTATTTGTGAGAAGACATTTTTATTTATACTTTAGTTATTATTTTCTATTTTTATTACAATGTTTTTACAAATACATCTGAAACAAATTCTCCTTTTTTGAAATTTAATGAAATTATTTTGTAGCCTAATATGTGACAGTTAATATAAATGTTCCATGGTTGCTTGAAAATAAGAGACTATTCCCATTGCACGTTTTAAAGTTGGCTACACAGGATAGCTATAGAATCAGTCTTACCAATTATATTGCTTAGTCTCTGTAATCTTTTTCAGTTTTTATTTTTGTTATGTTAAAATCCCCCTTACTACTGTTTTCTATAAATTTCTCTTCATATTTGTGTGGTATTATAATGGAATGCCATTCATTTATTCATTCATTCATTCATCATCTCTTTATTGACAACTTACAAGGTGCTAGAAACTCTACTTAGGCCCTAGTAACAAGTTTTGGCACTTGCTTTCTTTGGGGGAATCAGATAATAAACAAGACAAATAAGAAAAACAAATAATATGTTTGATGTGGATGAGGACTCTGAAGAAAAATAAAGCAGAGAAAAAAGACAAGGGAGTAGGGGGGGAGGGAGCTACAGTTTAAAAAGGAGGTCATCGAAGGTCTTGCCAGAAGGTGATAGCAGAGCAGATCTGAAGGAAGTGAGGGAGCAAGACTTGCAGCTATCTTAGCAAAGAGTATTCCAGGCAGAGGGTCCTGAGGTGAGTGCAAAGGCCCTGGGGCAGGAACATACCTCGTGTGTTCAAAAGAAGTAAGCCAGTATGCCTAGAGCAGAGGGAGCTGGGCAGAGAGAAGTATGAGAGAAGGTATTTTGTACATAACATTTATGGCCTGGGTACATTCAATTTAAAATGGCCTTCTTCACTCATCCAATGATGTTTGCATCAAATTCAACTTTGCTGTTAATACTGCAACCCTTGCTTTCTTTTAGTTTGCCTTGTATGATAAGACCTTTGTATGGCCTTTAACTTTTACATTTTGATGTTATTTTGTTTCAAAAATACTTTTTTTTTTTCAAGTACCAGTGGCCCAGGGATTGAACCCAGGACCTTGTATATGGGAAGCTGATGCACTGAAGCTCAACCGCTGAACCACATCAGCTTCCCTGAGGTTTTTTTGTTTTGCTTGTTTTGCTTGTTGTTTGTTTTTGCTTTTTTTTAAGGAATCACCTGGAACCAAACCCAGGACCTCCCATTTGGGAAGCAGGCGCTCAAGCACTTGAGCCACTTCTACTCCCTTCAAATATACCTTTTAAACAACATTATAATTGGATTTTATTTTTCATGTCCAAAACCTTTTGTTAATTGTCAAAGTTGAGTAAAATGGTATCTTTTGAACAACTCCCTCTTCTAAAACAGTGGTTAAAGTTCAGTTATATTCCCTTTCCCTTCCAATAATGTAATAAACATATAAACGGCATTTTTAAATTTAGAGGGTATTATGTATCTATATCTATATAACTGTATTATGATTATGGCTTTCATCAGATCAGAAATGACTTTCACTTCTATCCCACTCTGGACTCTTCCATCCTGATGATGACTGTAACCATTTGCAGCTTGACCCAGATTCAGTGACATATAGCATACATTCACCTCCTTCTCTCCCCTTTCACACTTCTAATGCCCTCTCTGATATTCCTGTCTTAGTTTTCCAGACTGCCAAGACAAAAACCATTTGTTGGGTTGACTTAAACAATGGGAATTTATTAGCTCACAGTTTTGAGGCTAGAAGTCCAAAATCAAGATATTGGCAAGAATTGCTTCTCCCCAATGACTTTAATGTTCTGGTGCAGGCTGCCTGCAAGCCTTGGGTTTCCTTAGTTTGCATCTCTCTGCCTCCCATCACATGACAATGTCCCCTCCTTCCTCTTCTGGGCTCTGGCTGACTTCTGGCTTCTGGCTCCTTCCTGTGGCTTTCTCTTTATGAAACCTCCAGTAATCCAGATTCCGACCCATCTTCATTCAGTTGGGTCACACCTTAACTAAAAATAACATCTTCAGGAAGTCCTATTTACAATGGGTTTACATCCACTGGAATGCGGATTAAGATTAAGAACATGTCTAAATTGGGATACATAATTCAATCTACCAGAGTCAGCCGACTGGATCGCCCAAATGCCAAACACATTCACCCATCCCAATATTTCAAAAAGCCTTAAGTTGTGATGACTTCAGTAACAACTCAAAGTATAACATTTCATCAAATTCACTTCTGTCCATCCTGGAGCAAAATTCCTCTTTGTTTATGGACCTGTGAAACCTAGAAAGGAAGTTATCTGTTTCCAATATAAAATGGTAGGACAGGCATAGGAGAAACATTCCCTTTCCAGAAGGGACAACTTGAAAGTAAAGCAAGGGTCACAAGTTCCAAACAAGTCCCAAACCCAGAAAGGCAAACTCCATTAAATTTCAGGTCTGAGAGTCATCTGTGGATGGATGCTTTGTCCTCTGGGCCTGCTGGAGTGGCAGCCCCACCCTTTTCAAGTGCTGGGGCAGGGACCATGCTCTCCCAAATGCTGGGGTCTAGCCCCACCCTCTCTGAGCCTTGGGGTGGGTGGTGCCTGATTTCTCCCCTGGGTGGAAACCCTGCTCTATGTAAGAACCTGCAGAAGGCATGCCTCCTCCACGCACAGGGGTGGGCCTGCCCTTTCCATTTGCATGGGTTGGCCCTCTCAGTTGGCCTAGAGAGCTCTTGGATCTAGACTGTGCTTCCATGGTTCTGCCCTTGAAGTCCATTCTTCCTTCAATTCACCCCTTCTCTGTCACTTTCAGTTCAGGTTGGCAGTACGGCCTATGCCTAAGCAAAGACTGGTTTAGCTGCATCTTTATGCTATCTGGATAGGCTGAGAATTTACCAAATCACCAACAGCTGGTTCCTTTGTGTGTGAGAGTTCAGTTCTCAGTATATTCCTCTCCTCTCACATTTTACTATGTACTGCAAGGAGAAACCAAGTTGCACCTTCTGCATTTGGCTCAGAAATATCCTCAGCTAAATATCCAAGTTCAATGCTTGCAAGTAGTTCTGCCATCTATCTGATATCAGAACACAGTTTTCCAAATTCTCTACCATCTGATAACAAGGATTGCCTTTCTTCTACTTTCCAGTAACATATTCTTTTTTTCCTTTGAATTCCACACCAGAATATTCTTATTTCTTTCAGCATTCTATTCATGATGAATTATGCATTCTCTAAGACAATAGAAACTTTCTCCACAACTTTCGTTTATTTTTGAGGACTCAGCAGAAATACCTTTAATATCTGTATCTCTAGCAACAGCCTCTATAAAGCAATCTAGGATTTCTCTACTAAGTGCCTCAAAATTCTTCCAGCCTCTACCCATAACCCAATGACAAAAGTGCTCCTACATTTTTAAGTATTTATTAACAGCGGCACCCCACCTTTTTTTTTTTTTTTAATTTTTAATTTTTTTTATT
>JAQZBX010112449.1:0-10192 GCA_029593785.1 Cabassous unicinctus | reverse complement strand
CAGACACAGAAAAATGCAAAAGCAAAATGGACACAGTGAGCACAAGCAGCAAAGGGGGGATAAATAAATAAAATAAAAATAAATCTTTAAAAACAACAGCAAAATACCAGCTGGCTGTAGAGGTGAGGGTTTATTTCTGGACTTTCAATTCTATTCCACTGATTGATGTGTCTATCTTTATGCCAGTACCATGCTGTTTTGACCACTGTAGCTTTGTAATATGTTTCAAGGTCAGGCAGTGAAACTCCTCCCATGTTGCTCTTCTTTTTAGAAAGCTTTTGGCTATTTGGGTTCACTTTCCCTTCCAAATGAATTTGGTGATTGCCTTTTCTATTTCTGTGAAGTAGGCTGTTGGAATCTTGATTGGTATTGCATTGAATCTATAAATCAGTTTGGGTAGTATTGACATCTTCACGATACTTAGTCTCCCAATCCATGAAGTTGGAATGTCTTTCCATTTGTTTAGGTCTTCACTGATTTCTTTCAGCATTGTTTTGTAGTTTTCTGTATACAGGTGCTGTACTTCTTTGGTTAAATTGATTCCTAGTATTTGAGTCTTTTTGTTGCTATTGTAAATGGATTTCTTCCTCAGATTGTTCAATACTAGTGTACAAAAACATTGCTAATATTTGCATGTTGATCTTGTATCCTGCCACTTTGCTGAAATCATTTATTAGATCGAGTAGCTTTGTAGACATTTCAGAATTTTCTAAATATACGATCATGCCATCTGCTAATAGTGAGAATTTTACTTCCTCTTTTCCTATTTGGATGCCTTTTATTTATTTATTTTCTAATTCCTCTAGCTAGAACTTCTAGTAAAATGTTGAATAACAATGGTAACAGTGGGCATCCTTCTTGTTACCGATCTTAGAGGGAAAGCTTTTAAGTTTTCCCCATTGAGGATGATGTTGGCTGTGGGTTTTTCATATATGCTTTTTTATCATATTGAAGAATTTTCCTTTTATTCCTATCTTTCGAATTGCTTTATCAAGAAAGGATTTTGTCAAATGGCCTTTTCTGCATTGAGATGATCATGTGGGTTTTTTTTTTTTTTCTTCAATTTATTAATGTACTGTTGATTGATTTTCTTATGTTGAATCATCCTTGCATACCAGGAATAAATCCCACTTGGTCATGATGTATAAGTCTTTTGATATGCTGTTGGATTCGATTTGCAAGTATTTTTAGAGATATTGGTCTGTAATTTTCTTTTCTTGTAGTGTCTTTATCTGGCTTTGGTTTTAAAGTGATGTTGACTTTATAAAATGTGTTGAGTAATTTTCCCTCCTCTTCAATTTTCTGGAAGAGTTTAAACAGGATTGGTGTTAATTCTTTTTGAAATGCTTGTTAGAATTCACCTCTGAAGCCATCTGGACCTGGACTTTTATTTGTTGGGAGATTTTTGATGACTGATTCAATCTCTTTAAATGTGATTGGTTTGTTAAGTTCTTGTATTTTTTGTAGCGTCAGTGTAGGTTGTTTGTGCATTTGTAGGAATTTGTCCATTTCGTCTAGGTTGTCTAGTTTGTTGGCATACAGTTTCTTATAATATCCTCTTATGATCCCTTTTATTTCTGTGGGATCAGCTGTAACTTCCCCCTTTCATTTCTGATTGTATTTATTTGCATCTTCTCTCTTTTTTTCTTTGTTAGTCTAGCTAGGGGTTTGTCAGTTTTATTAATCTTCTCAAAGAACGAGCTTTTGGTTTTGCTGATTTTCACTATTTTTTTTTGCTCTTAATTTCATTTATTTCTGCTCTAATCTTTATTATTTCTTTCCTTCTGCTTGCTTTGGGATTGGTTTGCTGTTCTTTTTCTAGTTTCTCCAGTTTTTCAGCTAGATCTTTCATTTTAGCTCTTTCTTCTTTTTTAATATAGGCATTTAGGGCTATAAATTTCCCTCTCAAGACTGCCTTCACTGTATCCCATTAGTTTTGATAAGTTGTGTTTTCATTTTCATTTGTCTCAATATATTTACTGATTTCACCTGCAATTTCTTCTTTGAACCACAGATTATTTAGGAGTGTGTTGTTTAGCCTCCACACATTTGCAAATTTGCCTCTTTCCTGTCTTTTATTGATTCCCAGGTACATTCCATTATGCTGAGAAGGTGCTTTGTATAATTTCAATCTTTTTATATTTATTTAGAGCTGCATTGTGCCCTAACATGTGGTCTATCCTGGAGAAAGATCCATGGGCACTTGAGAAGAATGTATAGCCCACTGAGTTTGGGTGCAATGTTCTGTATATGTCTGTTTGGTCTAGCTTGTTTATCATATTGTTCAAGTTCTCTGTTTCCTTGTTGATCTTCTGTCTGGTTATTCTATTTAATATGTGAGTGGTGTGTTGAAGTCTCCAACGATTATTGTAAAGATGTCTATTTCTCCCTTCAGTTTTGCCAGTTTGTCTCATGTATTTTGGGGTACCCTGGTTAGGTGCATAGATATTTATGACTGTTATATCTTCCTAGGTGCACCTTTTATTAATACATAATGGCCTTCTGTATCTCATCACTTTTTGCATTTAAAGTATGTTTTTTCTGATAATAATGCAGATACCTCTGCTCTTTTTTGGTTACTATTTGAGTGGAGTGTCTTTTTTCAACATTTCACTTTTAGCTGGTTTGTATCCCTTGGTCTAAGGTGAGTCTCTTGCAAGCAGCATATGGATGGCTCATGTATTTTTATCCATTCTGTCAGCCTATATCTTTTGATTGGGAAGTTTAATCCATTCACATTCACTGATATTACTGTAAATGCATTATTTACTTCCATCATTTTATTCTTTGGTTTTCATATGTCATATCTTATTTTCATCTGTATTTTTACTCTTTTGTTTATCCTTTCTTTCTTTTATACTCTCCTCCAAGCCTCTCTCTCCTGTCTTTTTCTTTCTGGCGCTAAGACTTCCTTTAATAGTTCCTGCAAAGGTGAATTCTTTTTTATGAACTTTCTTAGTTTTCTGTTTGTTTGTAATGTTTTAAACTCACCTTTATATCTGAAGGACAACTTTGCTGGATAAAGAATTCTTGACTGGCAGTTTTTCTCTTTCAGTATCCTAATTGTATCATACCACTGTCTTCTCACCTTCATGGTTTCTTATGAGAAATCCGCCCTAAGTCTTACCGGGCATCCCTTGTATGTGATGATTTGCTTCTCCCTTGCTGCTCTCAGAATTTTCTCTTTATTTTTGACATTTGACATTCTGAGTAGTATATGTCTTGGAGTAGGTCTATTCAGATTTATTCTGATTGATGTACACTGCACTTCTTGAACATGTAAGTTCATTTCTTTTGTGAGAGTTGGCAAATTATCAGCTACTGTTTCCTCAAATATTCTTTTTGTCCCTTTTCTCTTCTCTTCTTCTGGAACTCCCATGACATGTATGTTGTTGTGTTTCATGGTATCATTCAACTCCCTGAGCTCCTGCTCAATTTTCTCACTCTTTTCTCTTTATTCTTTTCTCTCTTTAATTTCAGCTGTTCTGTCTTCTGTATTATTTATTCTTTCTCCTATCATTTCAAGCCTACTGTTGTATGCCTCTAATGTGTTTTTGCTCTGACCTATTTTGTCTTTCATTTCCATGAGCTCTGTAACTTCTTTATCCAGGTTTTCAAATTCTTTTTTGTGCTCCTTCAATGTCTTCTTGATGTCCTTTATCTTTTTAGCCATATTGTCTTTCAATACATTAATTTGATTTTGGAAATTTGTGTGCATCTCATTGATTAGTTGTCTCAAATCCTATGTCTCTTCTGGAGCTTTGATATATTCCTTTTCTTGGGCCATTTCTTCCATTTTCTTAGTGTAGCTCATACTGCTGATGTCTAGGCACCTGACTGGCATGATGAGTTACTGAGATGCTCCATTTCTCTCTCTTTTATAGGGATTTAGTGGCAAGAGGCTGCGTGTTACTGCTGTTCTTTGATTCTTTGTTCAACCTATTTTGGTTCTTTAGGATTGTCCCTGTTAGTTGCTCAAATCTGGGCCAGACCCAGTAATGGGTTGCAGGCCTGCTTCCTAGGTCCTTGCGGAAAGAGGCTGTAAAGGCCAGAATAAGCCTTTCTTATTTACTTTTTTCTTTCTTGAGGCACTGGGGCCTGGGAATTGAACCTGGGACCTTGTATGTGGGAAGCTGGCACTCAACCACTGAGCCACATTGGCTCTCCTGGGTTAGTTTTTTTTTTTTTCCCAGTAGGCATTGGGAACCAAACCTGGGGCCTCCCATGTGAGAATCAGAATCAGGCACTCAGCCACTTGAGCCACATCTGTTCCCCACTTACTTTTAATTTCCTCATGTGTACTTCCTTGGTCTGCCAGCAGATGGCACTCTTAGCAGCTATCTCAGTTCAATGCCTGGTGGGACTATGTTTGCTGCAACACAGGCTGGATCAATGTGACAGAGGTTCTGGCTTGGAGGATAAATGCCTCATAATTCCAACTTTCTAAGAGGCAGCTCTCCAACCTTTGCTGGCAGCCCTCTCTCTTTTCCCAGGTAGGAACTAATTCCACTCCTCTCTGCATCCTCAACAACCAGTCCAAGTCAGTAGAGTGGGAGATTGAGAGGGTCAGATCTCTTTTAGTCCCTTGCCAGCTCCCAAGGCAAACAATAGCGTGGCCCCACCCAGCCTGGAAGGGCTCATGGGACATAGCAGATCAAATTTGTGGGTCCGAAACTGAGTAAATCTTGGGTTGTGTCCCTCTCTTTCCCCTTTCCTGGGGAGGTAGATCCTTGGGGCCCCCTTTGTCTGTAGCCCCTGGCCCAGAGGCCTGAGAATTCAAAAGTGTTTACAGAGTGGGGGAGGATGCCAGAATTGGCAGCTGAGGCTTTTAACTGCCAATTTTTCCATTGCAATTCTTTTCCTTTGCCCCTCTTTCTTCTGGGTGGTGTCCAGTACCCCCCTGGTGTCCTAAGCCCCAGAAGATTTTTTTCCAGACCATTTCTGTCTTTTCTCTATCTATTTTTCTGCAAGAAAAGAGAGTCCCGTGTCTTTCTAGTCTGCCATCTTCCTGGAAGTCTTTTGCTCTTCTTCAGATATTTTGTTAGAAGGGCTTAGATCTGAATGAGAGGACCAACCAACACAGAGCCAATCTGCAAAGACTGGTGCACTGGGGGAGCCTCTGGAATCCCTCTGGTCCTCTGACTGCTGTCCAGGGTGTTGCAGCTTCCAGAATGCCTGTTGACTTGGCTTGGTAGAGCCTGACGGGCACTAGCCTACTTATGTATTAAGGAACATAGGGCCCTATAAACAACTGTCTGGCCATCATAGTGGTGTTCCTGGGACCCTGTAGGGTACTGTCCCTCTCTGGCTCTTGCACTGGTGCCCTGAAGGACGTTCTCGTCATCATCTCCAGTCGTGCTGGTGTACTGGGAACCTTCCAGCCATCAATATGCCCTTACAGTTGGGAACCAAGGTTCTTCTGGCCAAGTACCTGCTCCAGTGCTGTGGAAACAAGGGTCCTTCCAGCAACCTTATGGACCTCATGCTTTGGGCCTGGGGGCTCTTCTGTCCACTGGCTTTCCCATTTGCTGGTGTCCTGGGCACCCCTTCTGCCACTTCACCATTTAAGCTGTGCCACAAAGGTATCTCCTGACCACCAGCCTGCTAGCCCGCTAGGTTTCTGTTGACTCTTGTTCTTGTCTACAACCTTCTGAGGGCCCTAATAGACCTTGATGTAACAATTTCTGTCCCTGTGACCTGATTTAGATGGTGGTGGCCCCCCCAAACCTGGCCGCCCAGATTTTCGACTGAGCCCTACCATTTGATGCCTGCGGTAGGGCTGTTGGCAGGTGCTAGAATTTCACAGAGCGCTGTAGGCACCTCAGTGGATCAAGAAGGATGGTGTATGTGAATGTGAACTTGGCCACCTCCACCTCAGAGACAGGCAGATCCAGGGCCCTGGCACAACTGCTTTGTCCCAAGTCGAGTAGATGCCACCTGGTCTGACCACAACTGAGCAAGATTGGGCAGGTGAGCTAAGTCCCAAATGTGGCAGAGGACAGGTCAGCAGTCATCTGGTGGGCAGTCTGCCTGCTACCAGACCTGGAAAGAGGAGTGGCCAAATGGCATTTGGTCAACTGGGACTGCCCAGCAACCTTTGGAAAGATGTAATGTTAATTTATAAAAAGCTTTATATATATATATATATGGTGTATAGAAGGTTCTCTTAATTTTTCTATAAAACATTTCAAAGACAACTTTAAATTCTTGTGTTGCTACATCTAGGCTTCCAGATCTAAAGTGGTTGCAGACATATGATTAAAAAAGTAGAGTTAGAAAATTACAGGTCTCATAAACGACCTTTTGTAAAAATCAAACCAAACCAAACAAAAAACATAAGAAAGAAATGTCTTCCGGAAGTGACTTTTGAAATTGGAATCTTTAGATCACCACTAGAAGGGACACCAGGAGTGACACATGACCACATTTGTTCAGCGGGTTAAAGGAGGTGCAGCAAAAGGCCTTGAGAAGCAAGAAAGAAAAGGGTTCATATTTAGAGGATGTTTTCATATTATTGCCATTATTCTGTGTGTGCATTTTATTCTCCTACTGTATACACAAGTTGACAATTGTATGTCCTTTTTTGAAATACCTTGCTTTTCTACATACTCCAAGATGCACAAGGTATGTTGAAAGTAGAGGTAGTAAAATAGCACATTGTGTTAATTTTTTTGTTAAAATTCGTATGAGATCTTATCTTTTGGGAATGAAATTGCTAAACCTCCTCTTTGAGCAGTACTCTTTGTGCTTGTGCACTGGCCTGGGCGAGGGAGGAGAAGAGAGTGTTCTGGGCTTTATGGCAATGTGTTCACAGTTGGGCAGTTTCAGACAAACCCTAGTGCTCCATGTCCTGTGCATGTTGTTTTGCTGTGTTTATAGTTCACAATGGACAAATGAGACCTTCTGCTGCAACATCTTGTATCTAGATGTTTAAGAGGTTGCCACTGTGTGAGTAAAACTAGCACATTGTGTTAAAGTTCACAGGAAAGCTTGTCTTCTGTAAAATAATTTGGGAATGAAAATTTGTTCAACCCCCTCGTCTATACTTGTTCACTGGATTGACAATGAAGAGGAAATAAGGAGGATATGCTTGAGTGCCCAAATGGTCAGATTTAAACAGCACCTCAGAGCATAACCTTCTCTACATGTATGCAGTTTTGTTTAATGGCTCTGTGTATAAAGTGGACACATAAGTTCTTATTTGAGATAGCTATATATTCTAGATGTTTAGAAATGACCAAGGTTTTAAAAGTAGTGATAGTAAAATAAGACTTTTGAATAGTTTTAAAAATATTGCTGAGATATATTTTCTTTGGAAATGCAGTTGTTAAATCAATTCTGTGTGTAGTGTACTATCTGCATTTGAGATTGGGTTGAAGGAGTTTGGAGGAGAGAATTGCAAAGGGAAGACATTTATTCCTCACTACTGTGTATATAGTTAACAATGTTAAGTAGATGTTTGAGATATCTAAACTTTTTGAAATATCTAAACTTTCTCCATCTTATGGGATGCACAAAGTATGTCAAAAGCAGATATAGTAAAATAACAAATTATTTAATTTTTATTTGCCAAAATTCATATGACATTGTCTTTTGGAATGAAACGGTGCAGCCTCCTCTTTGAGCAGTGCCTTTATTGCTCATGCACAGGACTCTATGCCAGTGTGTTCACAGCTGGACAGTTTCAGACAAATGCCTGCCCCTTATGTTCTGTGCAAGTTGTTTTATTTTATTGGTTTACAGTGTTTATAATGGACAAACCAGTTTTAATTTTACAACCTCTAGTCTTTCTAGAATTTACAAAGAGTACTAGTTATGACAAAAGTATTTAGTAAACAATTTTTCTTCATTTTTTGTTAAAATGCATATGAAAGGCTGTCTTCTGAAAATGGCTTTGTAAATAGAATTGTTAAAATCACCTCTTAACATTACAAATGCTTACACTTCAGCTACTGATTAGTAAATTAGGCTGGCTAAAGTATAACCCTAAGGACAGCTAAAGTTTGAACTTGTCCCAGTTGGAAAGAGGCTGGTAGCTGCCATTTTAACTCTGCCCCCAGCATGAGGGGAAGCCGGGTTGATTGAAAATTAGTGATGGTAGGGATTGGCTTCTTTCCACCCAGGTTGGACTGCAGCCCTAGCCTAGGCTTCAGCCCTGCCTCCGGCAGGGAGGAAGCTGGCAAGACCTGCACCAGGCTCTCAGGTAACTGCAGGTATATTTGGCTGGCACAGACTCAATAGTTGGAAGTCTACCGGGGCAACTGTGGTCATTTTGGACCTACCCACATGGCAAAGATTGCTGCCCACACCTGCAGCTCCATCCCCACCTCTGGTAGGGGAGGAAGGGGTGTGAAGCTGCATCAGTCTCTCCGGGCAACTACAGATGGTCTTGGCCTGCATGACTTGGATTATTACACATGGCTGTGGCTCTGTTCCTACCCCTGGCAAAGGAGAAAGTTGGGAGAAGCTTCATTGGTCCCTTGGGCAATTTGGGCAGCTTGAGTCTCCATAGCTTACAGCACTGACTACATCCTCAGCTCCTATTACACAACCAGCAAGGGAGAAAGGGCAAGAAAGCCCTAAACTAAAAAGAGAAACTGCACCCAGAATAAATACAACTAGTAAGCCAGATGCAAGACACCAACAAAAAATCACAATCCACACCAAGAAGCAGAGAGATATGGCCCAGTTAAAGGAACAAAATAAGCCTCCAGATGACATAAAGGAATTGAGACAACTAATCATAGATGTTCAAACAAATGACTAAAGAGATTAAGGATATTAAGAAGACATTGGATGAGCACAAAGAAGAATTTGAAAGCATACATAGAAAAATAGCAGATCTTATGGGAATGAAAGGAACAATAAATGAAATAAAAAATACACTAGAGGGAAGCGGGTGTGGCTCAATCGATAGAGCTCCCGTTTACCATGTGGGAGACCCCGGGTTTGCTTCCTGGGGCCTCCTTGTGAGAGTGGGCTGGCCCGCGCGGTGCGGTGGGCTGATGCGGCAGGACCTCACAGCAGGGGGCAGATAAGCAGACATGGAAGGAACACACGGTGAGTGGACACGGCAAACATAAGCAGCGGGGGGGTGGGGGGGATAAATAAATAAATAAATAAATCTTTAAAAAAAAAAAATACACTAGAGTCATATAACAGCAGATTTGAGGAGGCAGAAGAAAGGATTGGTGAGCTTGAAGACATGGCCTCCAAAAGCAAATATTCAAAAGAACAGATGAGGAAAAGAATGGAAAAAATTGAACAAGGTCTCAGGGAACTAAATGACAGCAAGAGATGTGCAAACATGTGTCATGGGTCTACCAGAAGGAGAAGAGAAGGGAGAAGGGGCAGAAGGAATATTTTAAGAAATAATGGTAGAAAATTTCCCAACCCTATTGAGGGACATAGATATCTGTGTCCAAGAAGCACAACATACTGCCATCCGAATAAATCTGAATAGACCAACACTGAGACACATACTAATCAGAATGTCAAATGCCAAAGACAAAGAGAGAATTCTGAGAGCAGCAAGAGAAAAGCAATACATAACATATAAGGGATACCCAATAAGATTAAGTGCCAATTTCTCATCAGAAACTATGGTGATAAGAGTGGTATGATATATTTAAGATACTGCAAGAGAAAATCTTCCAGCCAAGAATCTTATATCTAGCAAGACTGTCTTTCAAAAATGAGGGCGAGTTTAGAATATTTACAGATAAACAGAAACAGAGAGTTTATAACAAAGAGACCAGCCTTGCAGGAAATACTAAAGGGTGTGCTACAGTCTGAAAAGAAAAGACAGGAGAGAGAGGCTTGGAAGAGTCTAGAAATGACGATTATATCAGTAAAAGTAACTAAAAGTCTCAAAAAGAGTGGTGAAAATAAATATGGCATAAAACCCAAAGCTCAAAATGAGTGTAATAAGAACTGTCTTTACAATAATAACATTGAATGTTAATGGATTAAACTCCCCAATCAAAAGACATAGACTGGCGGAATGGATAAGAAAATATGAGCCATCTATATGCTGTCTGCAAGAGACTCACCTTAGACCCAAGCATACCAATAGATTGAAAGTAAAAGCCTGGAAAAAGATATTCCATGCTTGCAGTAACCAAAAAAAAAAAAAAAAAGCTGGAGTAGCTATACTTATATCAGATGAAATAGACTTTATTTTTTTTTATTT
>JAQZBX010112448.1:0-10192 GCA_029593785.1 Cabassous unicinctus | reverse complement strand
GATAAAAAAAAAAAAAAAAAAAAAAAGATGGAAGATTTTATACTATGTTTGTAAGATGATGGGAATGGTCCAGGGATGAAGAGAAAATTAATGAAGCAAGAGTTCTCGGGGGACAATGGCAGGAAACAAGACGAGAACAAGAGAGAAGATATGGGATGCAGGGAACATGGAAGGGTGGCTTTAATTAGGAGCAGGGACACTTCATCTCAGTTAACAACAGGGAAAGACGAGCACATGGGTCTAGGTGCAGGTAGGTGAATAAATGTGGTGGTTGTCATCTGTGAAAGATCTTCTCTGGCTACTTCCCTCACCATAGTGTGGGAAGCAGGGCCATTAGGTAAGAGTGGGAAAGGGTTGGTCTGAGTTTTAAGGAGAGTGAGAGTGAGACTATGAAAGACTAGAGAGATTCAGCAGCACTTTCTGCATGAGGTTTGCAGTCACGAATTTTCAGTAAGACACATCAGCATGGTTACAAGCTTTTCTTCAGCCACACTCAGGCTCTCTTAGGTTTCATCAGGACTGGGACTGTGTCAGGTAAGTAGGTGGAGGCAGAGAAGGACAAAGGTTTTGAAGGTGCATAAGGTAATGATTACTAGGATGGATCATGGCGGCAAGTGAGGAAACGAGGGGAGTGAGGAAGAGCCAAAAGGTATTAAAGTCAATTAACTGGAGATCCTAGTGGGAAAAATATTGCAGCACAGGGGTGATTTGGAAATATAGAAAGAAATGACCAGAAAGTTCAATGCTGGAAACACATATGGACCACATGCTGTTATTGGTAAGGACAAAGTTCAAGGCAGCAGTTCTTAACCTTGGCTTTACATTAGAACTGTTTGGAGGCCGAAAAAGGAAAAAAGCAAAACAAAACATCACAATGCTCAGGTCCCTCCCAAAACTAATTAAAGCAGAATCTTAATATCTCTGAACATGCAAAGAAGTGAAGACAGAATTTTTCAAGTAACAAGAGAAACATGCAATAAGTCAGTGCATCCATGAAAATGTCTCAATAACGATCATGCTCTATGGTGAATCCTCTACCTGTGGTACACAGGGACACAGATCTCTGGTAATTATCAGGGTCTTTCTGGGCCTGCCAAAGGGCTGGGTCATCCTTGTACTTGCAATAAAATATGGAAGTCAAACAATTAACTCTTGCCAGGTCCTTGTTTATTCAAAGAATGGAGTATAATGTGCAAGAGATGACTTTATTAAGCACCTTGTTAGATATGGGATCTGTCAGGACTTAGATATGATTGGGATGCCCTTGTAGAGAGAGAAGGCACATTTTCACTATTATAGAATGCAAGCTTTACCTCCATACCTGATGCCAGAAGAAAACACCTTCTACTGTAATTGAGAGCCAGATCCTTGGCACTCATCAATGAATTATTGAAGGGATAGGAAAAGGGAGTGCAATGATAGTATAACTTAGTGTAAGTGAATGAAGCCCATTCCCACAGGGTTGATAATCAATGGACAGCACTTTATAAGGAGTCAATGCTCCATTTTTTCAGTGTGAGAGAAACTCATGGTTTCAGATTCATTGAAAGGAAAGCTCATCTTAATTGATGAGATGTCTGAAATACAGACTAGTTTGAACAAGGCATGCCTTTGTAAATCACACAGAAACTAATTTCATAGGATCATGAAGCAAGAATTGCTAAATAAGCCATCTTCCCAACCCTTTCAATGACTTAGATAATGATTGTTTTAATTAATTTTTTCTCTTTATTTACAAATAGGAGTTTCTAGAAGCTTTAGGTAGCTTACCATTTCTCCTTATCCTCATTCTAGTTGACAGAAATATTTGCTTAGCAAATTCTTTCTTCTTAGTAAGAAAATAAATGTCTGCTCAGTTCTGTCCAAGCAGCTACAAATTCTGATTTAATTAGAGGTTTTGTAATAACTAAACATTTTTTGTAATAGCTAATTTTTTGTAAATAACTAAACTAAATACTTACCAATATAAAACACAACAGTCACAATGTACTAACAAACCTGGCGGAGAGGAACTAACATTGTGGAATGCTTGCCATTTGTGAGGTACTTTTCATTAGAAAATGTCATTTGTCCTCACTGTAATCCCATGTGGCAGGCAATACTATCTTCGTTTTACTGATGCTGAAACTGAGATTCAGAAAAGTTAACTAAGGGTTGGAAAGCTAGTAAGTGGCAGTGGCCCCTAAGATGCCAGGTCAGTCTTATTTAAAGCCTGTGGGTGTTTCTCCAACACATTGTAAAAGAAAGACCAGATTCTTTGAGAGCTGATCCAGTGCATAAGAGTAGCTTTTAGGAGAGTGGCAGTTAGTGTATGTTTGTTGTTATTTTTTTTTAATTACTTAAATAGCCACTTCAAGTTTGAAGTTGTGCTTCTTTGAACACTTTAACTCATATCTTAGCTCAGAAAATTATGTTCCATTTGCAATTTCAAGAGGAGGAGTACCTAGAAGAATATTCTGAATATAGCATACTGAAATGAATTTCAAATACTTTTTGAAAAGTTATCATTGAGGCAAAGATCCAAGGAGAATTCATTGCCTTAGGTAGCAATAGGAAGGGACTGGGTTAGCTATCAAAGAGAACTTCCTGACATTAAGACTAGATACATTCTGAAATGAACTTTATGTGGAGATATTTAACAATCAGTAATCCATCATCTATCAGAGATAACGTACACCGAAGTAAATGGTTGTCCACTTTAGATGACCTTGACATGTGGCCATCGATCGAATGGTGACATTAAGTTAAAACAGAATTATGTTAGAAAGCACTAGATATTTGAATCTGGTTAGAGCCCCAGCATCTGCTTAACCTTCAGTATTACACCCTGCCTTCCCCCTCACCCCCAAACTGAGCCTATGCAAACAGCAGTAGGCACAGCTGGTTTGGAAAAACCCAGAGGGCAACATGATACAATGAATAAAAACAACTATTAAACCAGTAGACAATCCAAACCCAGAATGAGACAAGCTCTAGGTGTGGACAAAGGACATTATAAAGTATCACAACATATTGGATAAACTGCACAGAACCTAATTGGTCAGCTACTGAATGGAAAACACAGACCAAAGCTGAAGAGTTTGCAAGCTAAAGGCACGTTGCACAGAACAGCCAAATCTGCCGCTGCTGCAGGGAAGAACACATTTGGATGGATCCAGGGGCTTCCAAACAGGATCTTGAGTTGAAAAACAATGCTATCAAAGTTACATAATGTTTTAAGATCAAATTAAGGATGTTTACAATTTTTTTTTTTTTTGAGAAGAAAGGAAATACAAACTTTTTGCCAAAGAGCAAGTCAAACATGTTTAAGATTTTAATCTGATCTCAAAAATTAACAAATATAATAGAGAAATTCCAAGGGATAAATTAACAAATAGAGAAATTCCAAGGGATAAATTTCCTAGGTTATAATACATAAAACCTCAAAAGTAGTCTATGCTGATCAAGATTGTGAAGTAAGAAGCCTCAGGGCTCTGTACCCGCAAAGAAGCTTTGAACAACCAGCAAGGAAGAAACATCTTTCTCAAAGCTCCAGAAAATAGTTAAAGGATTTTAGTAACAGGGCAAGTGCCAAACCAAGAAAAAGGCAACTTAAAAGTGGGAGGATTTCATGGTGGCTGGTTGGCCCCTTCCCCATGCCCTAGCTCAGGGCAGAGCTGGCCTGTGCTCCGAGTGTGGGTCCCTGGTCCTGGTTCCAGAAAAAACAGAGTAACCTGGGAGCATGAAAGCCGGGCCTAATCTGCCTGATGATGACCTGAGGGACTCAACCAGGACACTCATCTCAGGCTCGCTGTCCTTAGAATGTGCACTGCATGTAGAAGGCAACTCACAGAGTTCTCCTACAGAATACTCTGGAAGAGCATTCAAGTCGTGGCTGCCTGAGGCAATGGACTGATGGCTATAGGACATGCTGTGCAGTGTCCGGGAATGTGAGGAAACTGTTTCCTAGGGAAGAGATGACATCTGTATGTGTGTAAACAGGGGAATTCCTAGGGCCACACACGCATGCCCAAGGTAAGACACATATGCAAAATGGATAAGGGATGCCATTATGCTTTGTCCTGGAGCTATTCTCTAAACTAACTGTATGAATAAACTCTAAACAGAGCACTGGCACAGTCAATCTGCAAAGACTGGGAAAGGTGTTTTCTTTTATTCTCTCTTTTTTAAAAATTAGCTCCTGGCATTCAAGGAAATCTCCATCATAACACTAGTTGGATACAAATTTAAGGAACAGACACCTCAGTGTCTAAATTACAGCAATTAGATTTTAAAATATCAAAATGTCCAGGCTTCAACAAAATATTATAAAACATTCAAAAAAACAAGAAGTGATGGCCCAAGGAAAGGAGAAGATTAAACATTAGAACCATCAATGAGAAAGATGGACCTGGGACCATTTAAAAAATGGTCCTAAATATGCTCAAAGAGCTAAAGAAAACATGGACAAAGAACTAAAAGAAATCAGGAAAACAATGCATGAACACAAAGAGAATATCAATAGAGAGATGAAAATTATGAAAAGGAAACAAACAGAATTGAAGACAACAGTAATAGAAATTAGAAGTTCTATAGAGGGGTTCAACAGCAGATTGGAGTTGACAGAAGCAAAATCAGAGAACTTGAAGATAAGGCAATTTAAATCACTACCTCTGAGGAGCAGAAAAAGGAAGGAAAGATGAAAAAAGCCTGAGGAACCTGTGGGATACCATCAAGCATACCAATATACATATTGTAGGGGTCCCAGAAGGAGAATAAAGAGAGAAAGGGGCAGAGAGAATATTCAAAGAAATAATGGTTGAAAATTTCCCAAATTTAATGAGACATGAATATATACATTTAAGATGTACAACAGACTCCAAAAGTATAAGTCCAAATAGACCCATGCCATACTATAATCAAACTACTGAATGTCAAAGATAAAAGAGAGAAATCCAAAAGCCACAAGAAGGAAGCAACGTATCATGTGCCTCAATAAGATTAAGTGCCAATTTCTCATCAGAAACGACGGACGCAAGAAGGTAGCAGTATGACATTTAACATGCTGAAAGCAAGGAAAATTGCCAACCAAGAATTCTATATCTGGCAAAAATGTCTGTGTTAGTCAGCCAAAGGGATGCTGATGCAAAATACCAGAAATCGGTTGGTCTTTATAAAGGGTATTTATTTGGAGTAGAAGTCCACAGTTACCAGGCCATAAAGCATAAGTTTCTTCCCTCACCAAAGTCCATTGCCAAGTGTTGGAGCAAGACAGCTTCTGACATTTGCCAGGGTTCAGGCTTCTTGGGTTCCTCTCTTCCCGGGGCTCCATTTCTCTCCGGGCTCAGTGCCTCTGTTTCCTCCACAACGTCAGCTGTAGACTATCAGGCGAATAGCTAGTCTCTATCCCTGGGCCTTCTCTTCTTCCTCACAACCAAGCTCCTCCATCTGCTCGCCTCCCAGGGCTCCAGCATCAAAACTCCAACATCAGAACTACTACAACTCTGTCCTTTGCCATGCCTTTTATATTTGATTCCCCACCCCACCAAGGGGTGGGGCTCAACGCCCTAGTGACGTGGCCCAGTCAATGCCCTAATCATAACTTAATCATGCCCAGATTAACAGACCAGTTTACAAGCATAATCCAATATCTATTTTTGGAATTCATAACTATATCAAACTGCCAAACTGCTACAGTGTCTTTCAAAAATGAGAGAGAGATTAAGACATTCCAAGAAAAACAAAAGCTGAGGGAGTCCATCACTACTAGACTAGCCCTAGAAGAAATGCTCAAGAGAGTTCTGCAGATTGAAAGGAAAGGACAATAGATAATTGATCAAAGCCACATGAAGAAATAAAGATCTCTGGTAATGGTAATGACATGGTAAAAAATAAATGCTAGTACTATTGTATTATTGTATTTCTGGTTTGTAATTCCATTTTTTTACTTCCTACAGGATCCAAAACCAAATGCAGAAAATGTAATGAGAAATCAGTGGTTTGGGACTTTTAATGTGTAAACATGCAATTTGTAACAAGAACTACATAAAGGTGAGGGGACTCAGGAGTTTAGGAACATAGTTTGTGAATACTATTGAAGTTAAGTTGGTATCAAAGCTAACAAGATTGTTATAGATTTAAGGGTTAAATTGGAAAATATGCAAGCTCACAGAGACAAAAAGTAGTGTACAGGTTGCTAGGAATGGGGAAGGGGGGACAGGAGGAATGGGGTATTAATGCATAATGGACATAGGGTTTCTGTTTGGAGAGATAGGAAAGATTTAGTAATGGAAGGTGATGTGGGTACTGCAACACTGTGAATGTGATTGAACCCAGTGAATGGTTATGTTTCATTCCGAATGGGAGTGGTTGAGATGGGAAAGATTATGTTTTATTTAAGTTCCACAGCTAAAAAAAAATGAAAGAAAGAACAACTAAAGAGACAATGACAATTAAATGCAATATGTGATCCTGGATGGGATCTAATAAGGGAGGAGAAAAGGCTGAAAAGAACATTATTGGGTCGCATGAAAAAATTGGACTATAAACTGTAAGGTTTGATATATGTTTGATAAATGTTAAGTTTCTTAAACTTGACAACTGTACTGAAAGTGCTTACACAGTTGTCGTTTTCCTACACATGGCTCTTCTGTCCTTCTATTTGAACCTATAATTAGTACTAGAGTTGGTAGGTATACATCCAAGAGACTTAAATCTTGGGCTGTCCATGTGCCAGCTGAGCCCTGAATCTCCACAGAGTTGCAACACCTACTCTCCAGTTCATTGGTCTTACCCAGGACAACTAACATGGAGATGATGATGGACAACTACCATACCAAGGAACCAAGAGAGTCTATAACTGCAAGCAAGAGAGCCCCATCCATCGGCCCTATGGCATCGTAGCCCCCTCTCAGTTAGAGGTGGAGTGGACATCACCATCCCAGAATCCTCAGGATTGGGGAATGAATTATGGACTAAAGTAGGCTTGCTAGTATTCTACTATAGACTTATTGTGATTCTAGCAAGGGAAGAAATTATATCATCGATGTGGAGGCAGTGGCCACTGGAGGTTCTGAGGGCAGGGAGAGGAAAAACAAGTGTAATATGGGGGCATTTTTGGGACTTGGGAATTGTCCTGAATGACATTGCAATGACAGATACAGGCCATTATAAATTTTGCCATAACCTACAGAACTGGGTGGGAGAGAGTGTTAAATACATTGTAAACTTTAATCCACGCTTAGTGGCAATGCTCCAAAATGCGTTCATCAATTGCAATGACTGTACCTCACTAATGAAGGATGTTGTTAATGTGGGCGGTGTGGGGAGTGGGGCATATGGGAATCCCCTATATTTTTTATGTGATATTTGTGTAATCTAAGTATCTTTTAAAAAAATAAAAAATTTAAAATTTAAAAAATTTAAAAAAAGAAAGTGTTTACATAAATGAATATCCTTGTTCTTATGAAGTATTCAAGGAGCATGATATATACAATCTGCACTCAAGTATTCAGAAAATGGACAGATAGATAGGTGAATGAACTGAAGGAAGATAGATAGATAGATTGACACAGCAAATGTGGCAAAATATTAATATTGGTGGATTTGGGTACCTGGAGGGATAAGGATATGTTGGAATTCTCTGTATGGGGTTTGGATTATTTTTGTAATTTTCCTGTAAGTTTGAAAGTATTTCAAAATAAAGAGGTTTTTTTTTTTAAGTAGTCCATGCTTCTCTTTTATCAGAAATTGAATAGATGATTCATTTCACTATTTAGATTCTGACGCATAACATCATAAACTTATAAACCAGATTCAAAAATTAACATCTGTATATCCTTCCAACTAATATGACAAACAAGGACTGATAATGGGTATTTTATGGTTCACTTATCATGTGCATGCACCTGCAAAGATGTTTACGAGGGAGGAGGGATGACAGTATGACAAGGGATGTTGAATGAAAGGACCAACTCAACAGTAAGTACAGCAATTTCTGAAATAAATCAAGTTTGCTGTCAGTTAATTTAAAGTCATTAATATATCACAAGTACAGGCCAAATGGCTTTAAATTAGCAAAAGACATATTTCTTTCAGCATAAGGAAAACCAAAACCAGTAAGTGGCAAACCATAGTTTTTTTCTATTTTCCTTTAATACCCATACACCTCGTCATGAGCTTGGTGAGGGAATTCAGTTAACCATCACCTGAATGAGTCATCTTTCGGATATGGCTGCCTTCACAGCAAACACTTATTTGTGGTGATGAAATTACATTTTTGAATTAAGGGCAGGAAACCAACATTTGAACCAAGTCAATTTTTACATAAAAGGGAGTGAAACGGAGAAAACCCAAGTCTCACTTAACACCATTCATTTCAAACACTGTATACAGCTTGCTTAGAGCATAGGTGAAGAAACCACTCTTGGCACTAGAATTGTGTTCCAACTTTGTACTTGACAAACCATATGAGCTGGTGAGGAGAGGTAGGTGGACCCCAAAACAGGAGTCTTAACCCATCTGCTCCTGACCTCTTGCCAAATTTTGCTGACAAGCTATCAACATCAACCTTGAGGTCAAAATCCTTGTCGTGCTGCAGCAATTTTTCATTTATCAAAGATTTATTAATTACCTAGTCTCGCCTGTAAGGAGCTCGTAATTCAATATGGAAGACAGGCATCCAAATAACAACAATACAGTGTGAAAAATGCTATTAGAGATATGATCAATATGCTACAGAGGCGGGGATGATCTCTCCATGGCATGTTAGCAAATAATAATAAAAATGCAACATAACAACTTCCACAATCATTTATTGAGAGCTGACTATGGGCCAGGCATGATTGCAAGTGCATCACATATTTTAACTAATTTAGTCCTTACAATTCAGTGAGGTAGAGAACAAGAAAAAAATAACATTCATTAAAAACTCTCTATGTATAAAGTATTGTTCTAAGGGTTTTATCTTTTACTCATTTAATCCTCATAAAAACTCTATACCAATTTTATCACTTCCATTTTACAGATGAGGAAACTGAGGCACTGAGGTTCATTAACTTTCTCCAAGTCATCTAGGCAGTAGGTGATCAAGCCAGCATTTGAAACCAGGCAATCTGACTCTGATGTCAGATTATTACATGCTTATCCACCATAATATCCAGTCTCATCCAATCACCATCCCATACTTATACATGAAGAAATTAAGGTCCAGCTGGTGAGCAGCTGCTGGCTCTAAAATGCAAGTGGTCTGACTGCAAAATTTATCCTCTTAAGCACTATATATAGTACAGGGAAAGGCATTTGAGCTGAGACTTGAAAGATGAGAATTTCATAAGATGGAGGTAAAGGGAAAGAGTGTAGGAAGAGTATATTCAGAGATTAGAACCTTATGGGACAATTCTGGCACTGAAAAATGGTTTGGAATAGCTGAATAAGTACTCTGGGGTTGCCCCACTGGCTCTGTTCTGAAGGAGGTGGCACAGACAAGACTCCACACCCAGGGAAAAATGGGCGCTTGAAAAGAAGATTGTCCCTGGTACCAACCAAGGGTGCCACCCTGGAATGCCACCAACAATCAGATGCTGTCATTCTTATAGGTTCAACTTTCAACATAATCCAAAAATCTAGAAAACACACATTTCCTATTTGCAGGAGATTTTGCAGAGCCGATTATGATTAAAAATCATCATGCCCTGTCCCTTTTATCAGAAACCTCATTGGCAGACAGACTAATTTACTCTTTGTGAAGACAAATGATTACAGTTATTCTGATTAGAAGAAGAACATCATCAACTCATGAACCAGACTCTGAATACAATCTCTGAAGCATGACAGTTGTCCTGGCTAATCCCAGAGCAGAAGAGGGAGCTGACAATGTACCATGTAAGAAAAGACACCAAGGTTAAGCCCATTTGGTGAATCAAATTGTTGGGTGCAACTTGTCCTGTGTTAGTATACTCTAAGAGTGAGTGCTGGTAAGTCCCTCCCTGAAGCCTAACATTATATTATTAGCCTTCACATGGGAGGATGGTCACGGCTGGAGTGAGAGTGGGGGTGATAATGTACTGAACAATCCAGGCAAGCTAACCTCCAGCCAGACTACTCCTTCTTAGAAGTCTGCTGCCCCAAACCCCTTTTTGAGAGATTCTTTGTCATAGTTCAGCCTGCTTTTTAGCTAATTGGACCAGAGACAGGCTCGTCCAAAGGCTGGCCT
>JAQZBX010112447.1:0-10024 GCA_029593785.1 Cabassous unicinctus | reverse complement strand
ATCATCACCCAGCCCAACCAGACCTCATCATCACCCAGCCCAATCAGACCTCATCCTCACCCAGATCAACTAGACCTTGAAATGACCCAACTAGAGCCCTATCTGCTTGGCCTGGAGGGTCCTGCGCTTCCTGTTCTAACAGCATCTTGCAGTCACCAGCAGGTCCAGCCAGCCCTCAGAGAAGACCCATTGCTCTCCCTGCTTGAGAGATGACATCTTTTTCCCCGAATGTCAGAAGAAGTCAAGGCCATGGAGAGTTATGGAAAGCCTGCCATGTCTTTAATGACACAGAAGAAACCTACCCATCGTAGTAAGTCAAAAACAGGGTTGGAATCCGTCACCATCTCACAGTCTCACAGCTAAATCTTGGAGCTCCTCAGTCCCCACAATCTGTGTCTGATTTGCTCAGATCTCAGAGGGAAATCAGATCACAGGGATGCTGAAGATGAAATGAAGATTTAGAAGCTACATCATGAGACAAACCTTCTCCCATGGGACCACCTTAACCAGCCCCTTTCCCTCCATGGAGGATTTACGGATGTTGATGAAGTCGATTACTTCAAGGAGTTGTCAAAACATGTAACATTTCCCCATCTGTTAAAAATGGATAACAGAAAACACGCTGGCAGGGGGTTAGACACATTTTTGGAAAGAAAAAATTCCTTTGATGGGGAAGAAGGGCGATGCAGTGAGCTGAAGACAAAAGACATCATTCTCAGACATGGTCAGACGTGAGAGGAAGGTGGATTACATGAAGCAGAGAACTGCTGGAAGAAACTGCATTATTTAAAAAGAAGAGCCACGAAATAGAAAAGTTGTGTTCCCATGATGTTTTGCAAAAAAATAATAATAACAATTCAAGCCTATGAGCATGAATCTTATTTGGTCAATGGACAAAGAGGGTTGGGACTTCAACCCTCCAAAGAGAAAAGCAAGCTAGGAATGGCTGGAACTGGACTTCCCCACGTGGTGTTTTGGACTCCTGAGGGTACAGCGTGGAATTCAGGGATCTGTGAGCTTGCACAGGGAAGAACAGATATCTCTATTGTGATAGAACTCCAACTTTCCTTCCATCATGAGTGTGGACAACAAATCACAGCAGCACAGGCAGGAGCTGGGACTTGGCAACTGGTATTTAGTATCATGATTTGGCTGTTAAAGATAACTTGGGGGGGAGCAGGTGTGGCTCAAGCGGTTGAGCACCTGCTTCCCACATGGGAGATCCCGGGTTTGGTCCCAGTGCCTCCCAAAAACAAAAACAAACAACAAACAAACAAATGGGAAAAAAACAACTCAGGGGAGCCGATGTTGAGTGCCGGCTTCCCGCATACGAGGTCCCGGGTTCAATCCCCAGCCCCGGCACCCTGAAAAAAAAAAGATGGCTTGGAATAAAGTTTATGCTCATTATTGCTCCAAAATTACAGCAATTGTCAGACTCATCAGTAAAGCTTGTTAGTTATCATACAAAAATAGAATGCATATGTTGATGTGGCAAACTTGATATTGCATATATATTTTGATATCTGCATTTCCGTATAATTGGTATGTAGTAGTAGGGATTTTAAGTTTGTACATTTAGGCGTCAGTAGATTCAAAGGGTCCAAGGCTCAGAAAAGGCAAAATCTAGCCCTGGACTGAGCCCCTCCAAAGCAAGAGGGAGCAAGGTGCATTAGTTTTTAAATCCCCAGCCGCAAGCATGGCGCCTGGTATGTAAAAGTCTTTGAATAAATCATGGAAGGGGAAAGAAGGAAGGAAGGAAAATGGGATAAGGAATGCAAGAAAAGAAGAAAGGAATGAATTTTAGAAAGTCTTAAGTGAAAGCCAATCCTCAATTCCTAAAATCCAGACTTACAGTACGATTTTTACCAAAACTGACACCACATAAGGATATTATTTAAACACAGATGATGTCGACAAGGGATATAATAAATAGTAAGCTTTTTTTTTCAAGGCTAATATCCAGACATCATTTAAAGTTCATCCTCATGTAAACAACCGACTGGCAATACTAATAATA
Organism: Cabassous unicinctus; assembly: GCA_029593785.1. NCBI lineage: Eukaryota > Metazoa > Chordata > Mammalia > Cingulata > Chlamyphoridae > Cabassous > Cabassous unicinctus. Next base: position 8,007 of record JAQZBX010112447.1, on the reverse strand, counting down.
GCTAATAACAATAGTAAAGCGGGTTATTTGAGCTGCCCCCACTTTTCCAGCTCAAGGGCACCCCTTCATATTCAACGATGAGATAGGGTTCAAGTTAAGCAAGTCAAGTCATTGTCAAAAGGGAAATAATAAGAATAGAAGTCAAACGTAGCGTGCTCATATAGCACAGCTGCAAATATTCTGACAACATGTTCAGATTCACTACTTTTCAGTGAGCCACGTGGAAAAAAACCATCAGATCAATATTAAAACAGAACATATATTCAAGCCCCAAAGAGTACGACAATTTCCTCTCTTTTGCAGTTTTTCAGTATTAATCCTTACAGGTTTCATACACTTGGCAGTTTTGTATATATGTAAAGCAATTACCAATGACTGAGTATTCTCCGTTAGTCATGAAATAGGATTAAGCGTAAAAAGCATCACCTATGATGACATGCATGCCGAGTCTTGCAAGATGCTTCACAGTGGAATAGCCAATCCCATCCGTCCCTCCAGTCACTATAGCAACTCGCTCTGGTTGTGGGGGAAAAACTACAGAAGGGAAAAAAAAAAAAAAATCAAAGTAAGGTTTGAAATGCACAGTACATTTTTATAAGAATTACACCTCATGATAGGAAGGGCATATTGCCAAAGGAAGCTGCGTTTCAATATTCGTGTTTTCGTCCCTCTTCAACTCCTACAGATTCGGGAAGCACGAATAGAACAAAGTGGACTGGCCTGAGTAATTACAAGTCAATTGGTAAAGGGCAGTCATCAACGAGTGGGGTGCCTTTTGCAGGCTCTGAACGATGCCAACAAGCTGATTTTCAGAACAGTCCGAAAAATGTACAAACTTAAGCAAGAGTCCTGAGACCAGAAATCCACAGGACCTTTCGGCTGCTGATTTCACACAGACAAAATAGCATCTTACTTGAATTAATGATTGACATTTATCCAAGTGTCATCTAGAATATTTATGTATTTCCTTTTCATTCATTCATTCATTCATTCATTCATTCATCATATATATATATGCTGGTCCCACACTCTGTGCCCGGCACCTGCCGAAATGAAAGTGGACGACACAAGTAAAGTCCCGTCTGTTTTACTGGACGAGTCGACACCCACCCTAAGCCTGTAGGAACGTGTCTGGCAAAGGTGGGTTTGACAAGGAAAATGCCCATCCGGGAGGGGAAGTAGAGGTCGATGGGGTATTCATAATGGGTATTAGAGAACAGCTCCCGGAGGAGATGGCATCTGAGCAGGGCTACGGGGGAACAGCGCAAAGATGGCGGCGAGCCTGGAGTGTTCCTGAAAGAGCAGGGTGTCTGGAGGCACACAGGCAGGAGCGGGGGAGGAGTGGGGGAAAGGGAGCAGAGGGTGGTCCCGTGGGGGGCTCCAGCTTGTCTCTGAGAGAAAGGGGCTCCTCGTGGGGTCCTGGGCTAGTGCTGTGAAGTGCCGAATTTCAGGACAGAGAGTAAGCGTGGAGAACCCACTCGTGCGGGCGGCAGGTAGAGACAAGCAGCGCTATGAGGAGTTTCCCACAGCAGTGTGGGAAAGCACAGTCGGGAGTGGGGCAGGGTTTAGCATGGCTGGGTAGACGTGGTTGGGATCAGGAGATTAAAACATAGATAGGGTTGCAGATGACACCCCCCACACACACACCAAAAAAAAAAAAGAAAAAAGACAGGGATTGGGAGATGAGGCAAAAATGGCTCCTCACTGTTAGGTCTTAGGAGCTGCAAAATGGAATTTCCACCAATCTCACTGAGAAAGACAAAGGGACAAGCCCGTTTTGGGGAGTGGGCAGTCAATAAAATCCTTTTCTGGGAATTATTATATATTTAGAAGCTTTTTTCTCTTTTGTTCTGGACAATAGTGATCTCTGCACATAGTTGGAAAGTTCTCTCTGCTAGGTTTACATTTGCTCTTTGACTTTCAAGCTGCTTTTTGAGAAATCCTAACATTTTTACGTTGCCAAACGAGTCGACTTTTTTTTTTTTTGCTGTGGTATCTTCCAACTTTTCATAAGCTTAGGAAGTCCTTGGCGTTCTTGAGATTTCTAAATTTATATTTTCTCCTGGCTAGTGCATTCCATGGATCTACCTCTCAGCTCATCAACTTGGACTTTTTTTTTTTCTCATAGACTTTGCTATCCAATATGCAAAGTGTCCCTCACACCTCTTCTTTTCCAAAAGAGTATGTCTTGGGCATTTTTGCCTGTTTATTCTCCCAGGAATTCTTTAGAAATAATCTTTCTGGGCTCAAAAATATCCTGAGCAGAGAGGGTGTAGCTCAGTGGTTTGGCGCCTGCTTCGCATGTAGGAGATCCCAGTTTTGTGCCCAGTGCCTCCAAAACAAAACAAAAAACCCAAAACATCTGGAGGACCATAATATAAGCGAAAACTTTGAGAAAAATGGTTGTAAAGATTAGATTCCTAAAGAAAAGCATAGTATCTAGTCAAATCATCTTTTTTTCAGCAAAGCGTTTTTTGGCTTTATTCTTCCTGGGCTACTCTTGGGTACTTGTCTAAGTTGGTCATGTTGTAGTTGAAAATGGACTCATTTTTTTAACAGCTTCTCATCAGGAAAAGCAATTACTTTGTGCATTTGTCATATATCTGGTCACTTTACTGAACTGTATTAGACGAATATTGTATTGTTGATGCATTTGGATTTTCCAGGTCTGTAAAATTCCTACTACCTTATTATTGCCTCTTTGTTTCTAACAATTCCACTTTTATTTCTGCTAGATGCTTTCTTACATTGCTCAGAATTTTCCGGACCCTGTGATGTAATACAGGGTAGGCATTTATTATGGACAAAACTTAAAAGAATCTACAAAGCAGACTGAATTCAGGTAGCTGAATATTTACATTTCCCATCGAGGAAGTGATCGTCTCTGAATGGAAGCCATAATTTTACTTTGGGCTATCTCTGGCAAATTTTTCATAGCAGAAAATAATAAGTAATTTTCCAGTTTTTTTCTGGTCAGGAACAAATTACATATCATGAGAGTGGCTTGAAAGTCAAAAGAATTCACTAGTAAACTGGTTTTGCCACCGAGCCCTTTGTGGAAGTATGCATTTCATTTTCTTAGTGACTTACTGATGTTTGGGTCTATAGGAGGTTTCTATATGTTCCTACATGAAATTTAAAAATGTATATTTTCATTGCTTCATAAAGTGTATAATTATTGGCATATGTGCATTCTTTTCCTAAATCATATCTTTTACTACCGTTTTTCAATTTATTTTTAAATAGTATTCCCATATTTTTTCAAATTATTTTAGAGCCATTGTAAGACATACTTCCACGTGTCTAATTTTACTTGCTGTTGTTTCCACAATTCTCTTCTTAGCTTTTATCAGCAAACTATTAATTAGCATCTGAGTATAGCTTGACTCTCATCATAAAAGCATTCATATGTAGAATTCACAGTCTTGTTACTTTCAAGAAGTTCATACTATCATTTTGAGCTCCTTTCTGGTACAAGACTTTTTAGGGGTGCATCTGTTTGAACTTTAAAATATTATTTTTCTTATATATTTTTCTAGAAAATTAAGTATCGTTGAATGGAGAGGCACTTATCCTCTTGACTTTATCAGTTTTGGACACTTTTTCTTTTTTTTAAGTTTTTTAATTTTTTCCCCTAAATAAATATTCCCTCCTCTCACAATAACCTCTAATTTACTTTTTATCTCTGAAAATTTGCTATTTCTAGTCATCTCTTATAAGTGATCTCATACAATATTTGTCCTTATGTGGCTTGCTAATTTCACTGAGCGTAATGTTTTCTAAGTTCTTCCATGTTGCAGCATGTCTCAGAACCTATTTTTCCTTCTAGCTGAACAATATTCCATTGTGTATATAGGCTACATTTTATCAATTCATTTGCTGATGGACACCTGGATTGTTACCACCTTTTGACTATTGTGAATAATGCTGCTATGAACATTGGAGTAACAAGGTATCTGAGACCATGTTTTCACTTTCTTGGGGGAAGTAACTAGCAGTAGGATTGCCAGGTCATATGGTAATTCCACATTTAACATTTTGAGGAACTGGCATACTACCTTGCACCATGGCTGCGCCATTTTACATTCCCTCAAAAAACATTAAATTTTATTTGTAATGCTTTGTAATAACAAAATATATTCTGGCTACTCTTGATTTTTGAAATCAGCTTAAGTATTCTTCTTTATGGTATTTTATGGGTAATTTTTAGAAGCTACATAGTAACTAGGAAAGAAGATGCATTTTCACATTACAAATGCATGAAATATAAAGGTAGGAAGATAGATAGCTGCACAGACAGATTGGCTCATGTAACCTCATCAGAGGCACACTTTTATTTGCCAGCCTTACTAAGTACTGAGACAGGTGGCTTTAACCCACTTCTTGGATTGGGCACCATCATTATTTTAATTTAACATTAAAAGTTCTAAGGGGAAAAAAATCTTATGATCATTTGCAAAGATGAAGAAAAGAAAAACTTTGATCCAATTTTATTCCCATTCCTAATTTTTAAAAAATAAACTTAATAAAATAAAAAATACATACAGCTCAGATGCTATCTATATTTCTATACAATATTATATATGTGTATTTGAACTTACATGTGTTTTACACTTATTTCATTTAGATATATTTATATAGATTTGAATTATATGGACACGGGGTTAAGTATAAATAATATGAATATGAATATAAATATATATAAAAATATAAATCTCACTCCCTCAGTCTGCTAGCTTCCTATTCAGTGCTTCACACTTAAAGAATTTGGCTGAAGTCAGAAACAAACAAGGATCTACCCATCCTCTCCAATACCATTTAACATTGTAACAATGTTAACAATATAATTTAACATTGTCTCAGAGTATTAGCCAATGCAATCAGACAAGAAAGAACTATGACAGGCACAAGAATTGGTATGCCAGCACACTGGAAAACTCAAGTAAACCAACACTAAAATAAGAAAATAGAGAATCCCCTAGGGTAGCAGGATAAAAAATTAACATGAAAAAATCAATAGCAGCTTTAAAGCTATAAAGAAACAGAAGGTCTCCTTTATAAAATATGAAAGTAACAATATCAACCCTAAAACGGAATTTTACTTTTGTAAATGTGCAAAAACCTTCCCAGGAAACCTTAAAGACATGAGCACAGACTCGGGCAGATGGAAAGCCTTCCGTGGTCTCAGTTAAGATGGCGGACCACTGCCATGGCGGCTGGGGGGGGGGTCCTTCTTGGACCTTCCCTCCAGAGAGGCAGCTGCAGGGGGCTCAGGGGGTCTCCCCAGAGTCACCTGCAGCCTCACAGCAATACTCCTGCTCAGCCCTTGCTTTTCCAGCCAAGGACTGAGCACATGGGGGCTCCAGAGCCAGACCAGTGGGCTCCGCTCCAACGAGCACAATCTGAGGCTTTCCCACCAATTCCCCTTCCTTCCGTCATTTCACAGGTGTCAGAACCACATCTGATCTGAAAACCTCCCCACCTGCCCCGCCCCCTCCTCTTCTTTCCTTCACGTGTCTGCCAATACATCTCTTGCACACCCAATCCCGCCTCGATGTCTCCTTCTCACAGAGCCTGAACATCAAGGTATCAGGACCCGCCAGAGTGATATACAAATTTGATGCAAATCCAATAAAAATTGGAATTGTTCTGAAACTGGACAAATTAATTCCAAAGTTCATATAGAAACAACACAAGGAACAATAGAGAGGAAATCTCTTAAAAATTAGAAAGGCTGAGGACAGATTAGGTACATTAGAGACTAAAATACTTTAGTAAACCTTCATAATTGATAGGAGTTACTGAGGCAAAGAAGGATGAGGCCCAGTGGAAAAGAACTGAAATTCCAGTTCCAACTACATGTGGAAATTTAGCATATGATAAAGGTGGCAAGGATGGACTTTTTAATAAATAGGCATTTAGACAAGGATAAATTTGAGCCCGTACCTCAGAGTGTACATCAAAATAAACAATGAAAGTATGAGAAGAAAGCATGAATAAATTTCTTAACCACTGACTAGGAAAAACCTCTCCAATTTTAAGTCAAAATACAGCAAGAATAGACATGCAAATTTCAGTACTAAAAAAATTACACAGTTAAAAAATAAGCAAAGTCAAAAATAAATTATGAACTGGATGAAAACTTGAAACATACAAATACAGATAAAGAGCTCTTTATCCTAATATATAAAGAGTCCTTAAAATTCAAGAAAAAAAATTGAAATACCCTATTTTTTAAAAGGACAAAAATAACAGTTGACTGAACAAAGATACCCAAAGGCCCTTAAAAATGCCCATTCAACTTTATACCTAATAACAGAAATGCTGATTAATTAAAACTCTACTGAGATATATCATTTCTCACCTATCAGATCGACAAAAATTCAAGAGCTTGACATCACACTTCTACGGTGAAACTGTGGGAATCAGGCAGTCTTAGATTCCGTGGGTGGGAATGAAAAATGGTAAATCCCATGGAAGGAAATTGGGCAATAAATAGTTAATCACATACGCATTTACCCTTTGATGCAGCAAATCACTTCTAGGGATTGACCCTGAAAATACTCCTTTGCCAATGGGCTTCCAAGGTAATTCGTTGCATCATCTGTCCCCCCGTAGGGGAAGAGCTCAACAATCTGGGATTCATCCATGCAATGGACTATCGAGGTCCATCGTCCATTCCCAACATCAGGCTCCCTCCTGGTGGGTTCAGGGAATGGCGAGCAGCCCTGAGCAGTGCAACTGCATATGAAGAATTTCACTGCCCAGCCAGGGGACAGGGCGAAAGCCGGCTGCTGAGACACTTGTTAGAAAATTCCTCAATTAAATGAGACACAGGTCTCCTTCCATCAGCGCCCACTGCCACAAAGTCAGGCATTCTTGCTACCACAATGGAGAAAAGATTCTACCCAAAAAAGCCCAAACACTGAGGCTGTGGCCCCTGCATCTCCTTGGATTCTGTAGGAAGCCCCCCACCTCCCCTTGCACATCACGGCTTCAGTGTTTCCCACCACCAGTGACCACTGAAAAGTCCAGGAACACAGAAGTGATTCTTTCAAGCAACCCCACAAAGCTTCCGTCCGTCCAGGCTCAAGTCCACAAAAAGAAATCGCAGCCCTCATTTGGGTTTGGTCCTGGGAAGATGCTCTGGATTAAAGAAAACTCTATTCCCTTCCTGTCCATTTAAGGTAGTGAGGTGGAGCCTAAAACATTCCAGAGTGGCTTTGCAGGAAGGAGAGTTAAAAAGAATGGGATTCATCCTTCCCTTTACAAGTAAAAGCCCTTAGGGACCCAATGTTGGAGAGAGAAGAGAGGTACAGAGGTTTCTCGACCACTTGCCATGGGTCTCACAAATGTGGACTATGACTTTGTCCTGCCAGCTCTCGAATTCACTTGTTCCATGTTAAAATGCAGGGTAACGTATTCTGAAAATGCCCTAAGGCATTTGTAAATGACATTACGGTGTAATGTCAGCTGAAAACCATAAGAAAGCATCCAATGAAATCACTACAATTAGAAATAAAAGACGCACTATCGGAAATAAAGAATTCAAACAGCTTATTGGCAACTCAACATGGAAAACAGAAAGCTGGAAGGAAGGTCAATAGAAATTATTCAATCTGAAATACAAAGAGAAATAAAAACAGTGAAAAACAATAGACTTTCCACGTGTTGTGAACAATGCCAAATGGTCTAATATACATATCATTGCAATTCCAGAAGAAGAGACAGAGAAGAAATATTTTTAAGAGATAACGGCTGAATATTTTGCAGGAGAAAGGACGTGAGAAAAAATGTGCTTGACTTTAATTTCTTTCTTTGTGGCTTTCTCTACTTTCTAAATCTAAGTAAACATAAATCACTTTCTGTTTATAATTCATCATTTTCTCCGTGAGTAAAACCTTGCGATGCCTATTTTAATTTGCATATGTGAACAAGATATTTCATATTAATTTGACAACAAAGTTCTGCACAATACAGGAACAACTGACAACTAACAAAAATGTA
>JAQZBX010112446.1:0-10193 GCA_029593785.1 Cabassous unicinctus | reverse complement strand
TTGTTTGTTTTCTTTAGGAGGCATGGGGAACCAAATACCAGACTTCCCATGTGGGAGGCAGGCACTCAACTTCTTGAGACACATTCACTCCCCTCATTGTAGTTCTGATTTGCTTTTCTTTAATGACTAATGATGTTGAGCATCTTTTCAACATATTGCTTGTTGGTCATCTGTATATTTTCTGTGGAGAAATGTGTACTCAAATCTTTTGCCCATTTTTAAATTCGGTTGTCTTTTTATTGTTGAGTTGGAAAAGTTCTTTATTCTGGATATTAGACCCTTATCATGTATATGATTTGTAAATATTTTCCCATTCCGTAGGTTATCTTTTCATTTTCTTGACAGTGCCCCTTGAGGCACAAAATTTTTCATTTTGATGAAGTACTAATTATCTAGTTTTTCCTTTGTTGCTTATGACTATGGTGTTGTATTTAAGGATCTTGATTCTTTAACTTACCCTTGGTTATGACCTCCCTAGTGTCAAGCCATCCATGAGTTCCGCCAGTTTGAGGGTGCTCGGGCCCATGTAATCATTTTCCTCATGTCACATTGTGGAAAAGCAGTGTTTACTCCAGAACCATTCTTCCTCTCCCACTCAATTCAGAGACTTGCAGGGGAGCCTCCTAAACCTATCAGTGAGTCAGTGAACGGGAGGGAAAGACCTGAATTATTAGTGAGACATGTAACATATAAATCCACAACTTTATTATGGAAACAATACTTAGAAACACCACGTTTTGAATTTCACCCACTGGATGTCTCTTATTTCCATGTACTGAGAGGAAAGTTAGGAAATATTTAAGAAAATAGCTTGTATTTTCTGGGATGCTGCTGAAAGCTGGAGCCAAGAACGTAATTGTGTGGCATGATGATAAGCACTGTTCTCCGGTGGGTATTCCCGATGGTTACTGGAGCTGGGGGGAGCCATGCGGTGTTCAGCATGGCTATCTGGCTCGGCAGCCTTTCGTCATCCCCTCCCCTGGTTCCAAGTCTGCCAAAAGGCTCTGGCAGCCAGACATGGCTGCTGCTCTCCCTGCTTCAAATCCCTGGCCTGCCCTTCACAGTCAGCTTGGCCTTGGAGACCTGGGTGCTTCCAATACCCAGCCTTGGAGGCTGAGCACGAGGCTTGGGGAAGGGAGAGGATTCACATGAGGTCCCGTGCTGGCCTTTCACAGCCAGCCCAGCTGAAAATAGAACCCACAACTTCTCCCACTGGGAATTCAGAGCTGACTGTGCATTTGCCACCTGCCTCCAACCAGTTGCCACTAGAGACCCTGATACCAGCTGAGAGAGAGAACATGAGCGTGCAGATGCGGTCTGATTTGGAGGGAAGTGAGGGCTCATTCTGGAGTAAGTAGATTTGATTTAGGCAGAATGGAAATATTAATTGTAATTGCCTACGTTGGTGTAATGCTTTGTAGTATATGGAGGGTTTTAAACACATTGTGCCACCCAATCCTTAGTAACACAGTTGAGGAAGTGAGGCTCAGAGTGGCTGAGCGATTTTCCTGTGTCCTTGCTAGTAAGTGGAAGTTCAGAGCTTACAGCTGAGTCTTCTGAAGTGTTTCCTCAGTACTCACAGCTGCCCTGCTGAGAACGAGGATAGTTCTGCCTTGTTCTTTTATTCACTGAGATGAAAGACATGATGCCCACACGGAATTCTTTTACTCTAAACTGTCAGGATGAACAGTTTATTGTTAGCTATTGTCTCAGTTCACTGGACTCAGGGCTAGATGTTAGGAATTGGGAGGCCAAGTTACTTCCTGGGTGGGAGAACCAGTGTCCTGATTTGGGGAGGTGTCTGCATTGGTTACTTATGTCATGGGCAATCTAAGGGAGGAGAATTAGACTCTGTGTATGGCTCTGTGTATGGAAGCACAGTAGCACCAGGATGTCCTGGTTTTGTATGTTTGGATCAGTTAGGATAATGACAATGTTGATATTAAAAGTAGCATTTATTGAGCACATACTATGGACCAGGCACCCTTAACTCACATTGACTCATTTAATCCTCACAATCCCATGAGATGGGGCTATTATTATTATCACTCCCATTTTACAGATTAGAAAACGGAAGCACGGAAAAATTCCAAGCCATTTGCCCCAAAGCAGCTAGGAAGTGGAGGAGCTGGGATTCATAGATTCCAGCTGCAGGTATTCACTCACTCTGTGTGTGGGGTAAGACCTACCCAATGCCCAGATCCCCTGTGGGACAGCTAGATTTCAGGGCATGGCTCTTTCTCTGCTCTATGCTAATTCTTTGCTCCTGCTTCTGCCACTCTGAGGGATGGCTGTGCTGGAAGTCGTGATGGAGGGATGCTCTCTGATGAAAGTAGGCAGTAGAGATGTTCTCCTGTTTACCTTGCCTTCCCTTAGCTACTCTCTCTTGGTGTGGCTTTGGAAAGTTCGCAAAGCCAGGAGTTACCCCCTGAGCTTCAGTTTTTTCCTCTGTAAAATAGGGATGATGTTGCCTACTTGGCGGGAGGTTCATGACAATTAGACGTGATGTCTGTGAAACCCCTGAGGGGGTGCCTAGTACATAGTAAGTACCAAATAAAGAACTGCTGGGTTATCAATCAACTACTATTATAATTCCTCATTCTTCTTTCTATCCTACCCCCATCCCAGAGAGAGGTGTGGGTGGTGCCTAGGGAGCATTATCTGGAAATCGTCTGACCCTAGCCCCACTTTCAAAGTTGGAATAGAGGCCCATGAAGTATAAGAAGGTAGCTTGGCCCCACACAGGCCTGGCTCCAGAGGCTTCTCCCTTAGTTAGGAAAGGACAAGAATTGTTCAGATATTCGTATCATTGGCCTTTGAAATAAAGTAAATAGCAGTGCTGCAAAGAAAATTTCTCTTCATCTGCCATTGAGTTTATCAACCATCCCTCCATAGCTGTGAGGCTGCTAGAGATGGAGACCCTAAAGGTTGAGGATGGGGGGAGATGAGGAGAGGCTGCTGGGTTCAGCAGGGACAGAAACCCAAGAAAGGTGCTCCCCTGCATTGTGTGGAAGCTTCTCATAAGCTCACCACCTTGCAGGGCTCTCTTTGCTGCTTTCCCCTTTAACCAGACTCTTTGCAAAGCAGTTATCTCATCATTTAAATATCCTCCAGTTGAACGTTCTCACATGCATAACTTAACTCCCTTAATTATGCATATTAGTGAGAAAAGTAGTGGCATTGCATTGCAGTTGCCTGCTGACCTTCCACATTTCCTGAGAGGCCAGGAATTGGCCTTATAAATACATGTTTCTTGGTCTGGTGCATAAAGAGATCACAGAACAGGAGGAACTGCTAGAGTGGATGGCCCTTTCCATCTTGACAGCAGTTTCCTGTCTTCAAAGCTCAGATACGCATGCCATGGCTATGCTGCCTCTTAGGGCTGGGAGTGGGAAAGAGAGAGCAGACCTTTGGAGGGGGCCCAATTTTGTGTCTGCCCCCAACTTCATCATGCCTTGGTTTCACCACTTGGAGCATGAGATAGTAATTCTGATCTCTTCCTTCCTCAGAGGGAGGCAGGTGGGGTAAATTTGAGATCTGCTCTGGAACTTTGGGCCAGGACCTTCCAGAAGGGGTTTCTGTGAGGAAGTCCTTTAGGGCTGATCGAGGTGTGTCCTTTAACGGGAAGTTGAGGAGAGCTTAATCTCTCTTACAGCATTTCATTTTTTTCCTAAACTTTAATCAAATGTCTTCAATGTGCAAAGCACATAATAGTTATTTCCTGGTAGCAAATAGGACCTGTTTTTTTACTCTGAGCCTACGTATCAATGAAAGGTTTTTGCCATCTACTGATGTGATGAAATACACACTATGTCCACCATCCATGCGTAAAGTGGGTGGTGGGACTGTTGCTAAACGATCTAAGTAAAGACAAGTCCCTCTTGCCTAATTATGCTTCTGGAGGAAAACAGAGAGGCTTGGCATTGTCCTATGGTGCCACCAGCCCTTCCTGAAATCCCCCTGAGAAGTCACTGATTTACTACATGTGATTGGCAAGCATATTTTATTCGTTCATTCAACAAAAAGATTGAGTAGCTTGAGAATGAAACAGCAAAAAACTTACAAAGAGGTCACAGCCTAAAAGAGGGACAGACAAGTATACAGGCAATTTTATTTCACCATGAGAAGTGGCTTCTAAGGGTGGACATGGAGAGAGGTTACCTAAAACCAAGTCTTAGGGGGCTAAGGAACAATTGATGTTTAAACTGTGACCTGAGGGCTGCATAGAAATTAGCCAGATGGAAAAAATTAGAGAGGGGCCGTGTATTACTTTCCTAGGACTGCTTTAACAAAGAACCATAAACCTGGTGGCTTAAAACAACAGAACTTTATTCTCTCATAGTCCTAGAGACTAGAAGTCTGAAATCAAGGTGTTGGCAGTACTGTACTCCCTCCAAAGGCTTTAGGGAAAAATCATTCCTTGCCTCTTCTGGTGGCTGCCAACAATCCTTGGCTTCCCATGGCTTGTAGTGGCTTCCCTCCCGTCTCTGCCTCCGTTGACTCATGGCCTTCTTCCCTCATGTGTGTCTCCGTGTGTCCTCTCTTCTTCTCACAAGCACACCAGTCATTGGATTTAGGGACCACCCTAATCCAGTGTGACTCTGCTTAGCTAATTGCCCTTGCAAAGACCCTATTTCCAAATGAGGTCACATTCTCAGGTTCTGGGTGAACATGAACTTTGGGGGAACACCACTACAAGAGGGCATGGAGGCAGTCCAAAGAATATAGTGCATTCGAAAAGAATGAAATGAGTCCATATGACTGAAACATACGGGAAAAGGGAGCAGATAGCAAGAATCAAGGCATGAGCAGAAAGTAGGGGCCAATTCTGAAGGACAGACAGAGTGATCAAAAATTTTTAAGCAGGGATGTTAATATTAGAGAATGGATTGGAGGGAGGCAAGAGTAGGGGCAGACACAACAGTTAGAAGGCTTTTGTATTAATATAATGGAGAAATGGTGATGCCTTAGTTAAATCAGTGATAATTGGGATAGAGAGAAATAGAGGGATTGCAGAAATGTTATGTGGATGGACAGTTCTTGGGCAGTATCCCCGCTTGGGGTTGGGAACAGAGTGTCACTGTGCTGTGGAGGGCCCACTTCACCATGGGCTTCCTTCCCAGCTGGGCCGGTGGATATGGCATTTTAACAATGCCTGAAAGCACCACTTTCAGCCATATGGCAGGTCTGTGGGCGGCTGGGCAGCAACAGTGGGAAACAGACGGGCTGGCCGGCAACGATGATGAATGAGCACATCTCCTAAAGCCAAGACTTCCCTCTCAGCCTCAAAACAGAGTCACCCTCTCTACCATCACAATATACACAGAGGTGCGTGGGCCCAGGGCTCACCCGGTGGTATTTTAGGCCACATCTACTCATGCAGAGGGAGATCATGGTCAAGGGGAGAGTGGCATTTTTATTTGTTCTCTTTTCCCTGCTGTGTTCTTTGTTTGAGTTCCTCTGGGGCAGAACTGAGAAAATGCTCTGTCTTTTTGGGATTGTTTTACAAAAGGTCTAATTGGAACCTGTGAATCACTTCCCAATCACGAGCCCCGTGTAGTCTTTGTCTGCTCTGTAGGGCTGGGGGACCACCCCCCACCCAGTGCTTCATTGGCTCGTGGTTGATGTTTTCTCAGGGTCTGTTCGTCGTGGTGTACCTGGGACTCTCCCTGCCCCACCCCCTTTCTGCCACTCATGAACATACCTTGAGGTACAGAATCCTTGGTGAGGCCAGCCGGCAGCTCTGACTGTGAGATGGTCTTTTGCAAAACAAAAGGTCCCCTCTGGCCTCCAATGGAAGTTTGGAGACCTCAGAGTGCTTAGGTGTTTGTTCTGAGATTGCTGTGCATTTGTTTTTCTTATTCAGGGCCCGAAGTACCTTGATGCAAGGTCACAGGCGCTGTGATCCAGGCTAAACCCACGGATGTGCTTCTTACCACGGTGCCCCTGTCCTCCTCCTAATCACGCCCACCTTCTCATTCCCTCCCGTGGGGTGACCACACTTTGCCTGCTCTGCTTGCTGAGCATTGCATTCCCTCCATTCTGGCTTCTGACCTTTCTTTTCTCACTGCAGTTACTCATCCTCCCCTTCTTGAATAAGTCTTGGGTTTCAATTCGGCATCCCCAAACCATTTCCCACCAGCTTTACCTGCTTGGAAGGAGACTCTGCCCCTCCCCTTGGCCAGGTTTTGTGCCCCTCAGCTCAGACCTGAAGGCTGTGAGCCCCAAGATGGCTGAAGGGGCTCTGAGCCTTCACCCTGGGAAAGGAGAGCAGAGTTCAGATCCTTGGCTCTGAAACAGCCCTGTCAACGGGCCCCTGACCCTTTTGTGAGTTTTGGGAGAAACTCCTTCAGGGGAGGGGAGCTCTTCCCTTCTTGGTCTCCTGCATACAACTCGGAAACTACTGTTTGAAAGGACGAAAGTGCACAATGGATGCAATTTTTCCAAAACTCTTTTGCCCCTCACCCCCCATCCAACTACCCCAAACTGGGTACTTCCTTACTCCTTTAAGTCACTGAAAATGGTCACATTTGCTTTAGAACTGTCTCTTGGAGCCTGGAGGAAGAGGGTGATGGGGTGGGATGGGGTGCATATGTCTCCCTGCCCTGTTGTGGTGAAATACCCTTCCCATACCTCGAGGCCGGGGAGCCCACCAAGGGAAGGGCTGGTTAGATTTATTCCTTCTGGCTTTGGCCCATCCTGTCGGCTGCGGAGTGGAGCAGACGCATGTGCTGGCCTAACGGTGAACTCTGATGCATGGCGGCAGCCGGGATGTGCTGTGCAGATGCCTCCTGAAGGCCCGCTTTGCCTCTCTGGTCTCCCCAGCCTCAAACATTCTGCTGTCTCCCTTCCTTTTAGCTTCTTCTGTTCAGGTCCTTGTGGTGTTTGTCTCAGAATTGGCTCTGCCTCAGTGCATAGCAAGTCTAGTCAGCGGCCTTCGCTCCATGGGTCAGGGGTGGGGCAGCGAGTTCCAGCCTTTGGAGGGCTTGGCCAGCCTCCTCTGTGGAAGCACCTGGAGGTGTGACGCCCCCCAGAGGTGTGCTTCTCTTAACTATTTTAGTCGTGTTATGGTTTCATTTTGTCTTTACCTAGCAACGTTCCTTTTAAGCCTCTAAGAATTACTCAGGTTTTTAAAATTTACACAGAATTGCATCTGTGTTTTCTTCATTCATTTGTTGATCACATGTCTATTGAGTCCTGCATTCCAGGTCCTGTGCCTGGGGATTCCAGAGGCATTTTCAGGGCCAATGCTTAAGGAGTTTATAATCTAGTGGTCTAGAAAATAGCTCTACATCAAAGTGGGTGTGACAAATGCTGCAAAAGAGGCTCCAATAAAGGGCCACAGGGATTTAGAGAGCAAGAGGTGACTCTCAGGAAGAAATATCTTCTAAGATCATGAGAGCAGGCCTGTGGAAATGCTGTGTTAGTGTGCTCCTCAAATATTTACTACTGTCCTTGTGCAAAGCAGGGATCGATTCGTGTAGTATTTGATGTACATCATGAAGAATTTGGATACGGGGAAGGGCATTTGTCTGTCAGACCAACTGGCCAACAGAAATGCTGCTGAGTGCTGTCGGAGTGCACAGCAGTCTACCACTGACCCCAAGCAGACACAAGAGGAGGGGATGCCAGGGGTCCTACCTGCTTGGGAAGAGCTGATCATTTAGTGGGCTTAAAAGACATCTTTAAACAAAACAACTAGTAAATATGGATAGCCCACAACCAAACACTGCCAGTGTGTCGAAGGTGGATGTCCAAGAGAGCTGGGCTGGAATGATACAGTGAATGAAGTCATGCAGAAGAGGCAGGGAAAGGTATTTTGAAATTGAGAAGTGGCATTCAGAGGTCAGGAATTCCAAGCCATAAGAGACATAATCCCAGCCCCAAGCAGCTCAGCAGCTAAGTGGCTATTAGACCCCTTCACGTAAAACAGATAATGGGATGTAAGACACTATGGGAAACTCTTCTCCACCATCTCAGTGTCACCAGGACTGGCAGGAATCCCCAAACCAGTTCTTCCTCCTGACTTCAGTTACTTTTCTTAGTAGCACCACTGTCTTCCAAGCTACCAAGCCCAAACCTCAGCCCCTGGGCCTCTTCCCTTCTTTTCAGAGTCGTCTCCTTGCCACAGAGTCTGTAGAGTCTACCTCCACAAACTCCCCTGCATCTGTCCAGTCCTTTAGGTTCCCACTGTCACACTTCCAATCCTGGTCCAAACACTTCACGAGAGTCTCCGAATTTGTCTCCCCACTTTTTGTTTTTCCCTCTTCCATCCCACACATCCTGACCCGACCATCTGCTGCCATATGGAGAATAAATTGGAGGTTGAAGGGGTGGAGCGAATGCAGAGTCCTGTGAGGAGGCTATTGTAGTTGTTCAGGTGAGAGCCAGTGGTAGGTTCTGACAGTGATGGTGGCAGTGGAAATGGAGAGAAGTGCAGAGATCCAGGCAAGATTGGGGAGGCAGAATCCACAGGTCCAGGTGATGGCTTGATTGTGAAAGGGCTGGAGGGAGGGGAGTTGTGAGACTACAGCCTTCCATGGAGCTGGGTTAAATGGGAGTGGACCAGGTGTCCAAGTGTTTAAGGCGGTACTTAGGGGAAGATCTTGACTTTGGGGTCAAATATGGTGAGTTCCCAGATAGCCAAGAGATGTAAGTGGAGAGTTTCCTTAGGGGGACTGGGCTAAGGAGAGGGGTTTGACCTAGAGAGCTAAATTTTGGAGCCACTGGCATATAGCATCGAATTAGATCACGATGTTAATCGAGCTTGTACTGGTGTATGCAGCTTCCCTACCAAAGGTCCTGGAGGTGGTGTGTGTGTGTGTGTGTGTGTGTGTATTTTATTTTTATTCAGATTGTATGCGCTCTGGGTGACTTTTGATGAGGTACAAAAGCTGAGCTTCTTGAAAAACAAACAAACACCTCCTGTCAATGAGGGAGACCCCTGTTGCTTCTTTAACCTTTGTCTGGGAAGATAATAGTGGTCTGCTGGGGAGGCAGGTGATGTGAGCCATTCCCATGCTCTCCTAGCTCCAGCAAGACCTTGGCCCCAGTTTGTGCACCACTTAAGGATGTGCCTAACTGTACAGAACCCACAGCAGTACCACCCACCAACCTAGTTATTCTTCCTGCCTCTGACCAGAGTCCTGTTCCAGAAATTCTCTCAACAGACTAAACATACCCAAGTGCTTCACACCTCCCACAGCTTTGCCTAGCCCACCAAGCCTCATGAAGCATATTTGTCCTTTCAAATGAAACTGTAATCTTGGCTCATCTAGATTCAATAGTCCAAAGATGTCTGTAGCTGAAAAGAAAGAAAGAAACAAAGGAAGTTTTAATGCCCTTAAACTTTTGATGCTGAGACTCATTGTCTAAACAGCCCAGCTCAGGCCCTGATGAAGCTGCAGGGATGCTCTGGGACAGATGGGTTGTGTTCTCCTAGCTCTCGTGGTACAGGAACAGGGACTGCTCTGAGTAGGCCTCATTCACATCCACACATCACTGTATTTTTTCTTTTTAATTTGTGGGAATTTATTATGCAGCGTTAGTAACTGGAAAATATGGTCAATTGATTTTCAACAAGTGCATCATCATAATTCAAAGGGGAGAAATGTGAGCCTTTTTAACAAATGGCACAGGAACAACTGGATATCTGTAGATGGGGAAAAAATGAACCTCCATCCCTGCTGTACCCAGACATAAAGAATTAGTTTGAGTTGGAGGGATAGACATTAATGTACAAACAAAATCCATTGAGCTTCTAGGTTAACAAGTTAAGTTATATTTGTACAATGGAATACACTCATCAATAAGAAGTGGGAAAAACTGATATATGGAAACCATAGATATATCTCAAAAATATTCTAAGTGAACTAAGTCAGATGCAAAAGAACACATACTGCATGATTCCACCTACCCAAAGTTGTAGAATCGGTAAAGCTAATCTGTGGTGATAGACATTTGAACTGTGGTTCCCTCTGCATGGGGAATGAAAACTGGCCCTGGTGCCCTGTCTACAGCAGATTCCCAGTGCTGTCTCCCATGCTATTGTGGCTGCCACAGAGATACTCCTGTGGGGCTCTCTCATTGTGATTCTGATGATTCTGATGATGTGAGTCTCAAACTTTGGATATCCAGTTTTCCATCTCATACTGATTCTCTCTTTTAAGGTTCCATCATATACTCAAGAGGCT
>JAQZBX010112445.1:0-10185 GCA_029593785.1 Cabassous unicinctus | reverse complement strand
GAGATAAAATGGTAAATGCCAAAAGTCTGTTTGTGATCTATCCAGTTACAATATCCTAAAGCCAGAATGACTTCCTCCTCCATATGGAAAATTGGAGACTTTGAGAAAATCCCTTCATGACAATAAAGAGGCCATGGAATAAGTATTGAGGAAATTCATTACTGAACTCATGTAGGAAATCAATCTTGAGACTTTTAGAAACGACTGGTTGCTGAGTTCATGCAATCTAGTCATTAGGTCCTTTTGTATCTATTGCAATTTAATTACTAATACAAATGTAGTTTACTTTGTTAGCTAAAAGCTTTTGGTTCATCAGGTTATTAATTGCATATAGTGTGAAAACAAATAATTAAAAGAACTCTTAAGGTTATAATTTTGGAAAGAAGTTTATGTAGGTATAAATACTCAAAGGATTTCCATGTAGGTTGGCAGTATTCTTTTGGAATTATTTATCAGTATAATTTTATGATGAAAATGTGTGTTGTGTCTATTACATACATGGCCTTGTCCTGTAAAGTCTGGAATATTTTACATTTTCTACAAAAAGGAGGTGA
Source organism: Cabassous unicinctus (assembly GCA_029593785.1). Lineage (NCBI taxonomy): Eukaryota > Metazoa > Chordata > Mammalia > Cingulata > Chlamyphoridae > Cabassous > Cabassous unicinctus. The sequence continues at coordinate 9,631 of JAQZBX010112445.1, read as the reverse complement.
TGCTTGAGAACCCTTTAGTTTGTAGCTATGATATCAGTTAGTTAATATCATACAACTATTATTGTCATTTTACAATTTTATCATCACACACACAGACAAATTTCTGTAAATGTTAATTTCCTTTCATGAAAATTTAAAAAAGAAAGCACTAATTGAAAAAAAAAATCACTATTCATAACACTTTCACATTCTTTTTGTATATGTAAAAACCTTATTCCAAAACACATAGAATGTGGAAGAACCCTTAAGCATATATTTGAGAAATAAAAAGTATTGGCATATCAGCTTAAGGGGACAAGGCTTTTTATGACAGTATTCATTTTTTTATAGTGACAAAAAGCAAAAAAATACTCTGCAATCAAGCAAAGGTCTATAAATCAAGGAATGGTCAAATACCAACTAATTGAGCTATACTCCATACTTACATGATTGTATTAAAAATTTAAAAATAAAATTATTGACTAAAAAAGTGATGATGATGAATTCTCAAGTAGTAAAAGCAAATTGTAGGAAAACTGATGTTGTATGTTTTTAAAAGCACATTCTATGTGGATTATATTGGAGAGTGCTATTAATTTTATTTAATGCTACTTGTGGGTTGTGAAAAGAGATGGTGTTGCAGTCTAGCTCCTGAAGGGCATGGGTGGGAGTGGCTGAAAGACCACAGAATGCACTCAGCAATATGTTTGACTTGAGATTTATTTATTGGGTCTTATGGAGAGGAGAGATTCTCTCTGGTGGTGGTGGCCCAAAGAATGAAGTAGCGTTTTGCAATGAGGTGGGAAAATGAGGGGCAATATATAGGGTCTCAAAATAAAGACATTTCATAACAGAGTTTTCCTAGGCTCATATGAAGCACATAAATGGGGTCTGGTGATGTTATTATAGGATGAAACTGTACAGCCTGGAGAAAATTATAGTCCATGAAACCATTTGTACATTGTTTCCCTGTGGGGAGGTTTGTTATATTTTAACTGTGTTCTGGGGCACACAGGAGGCTGTGTGCTGCAGGCTGTTTCCCTTAGGGGAAGCCAGGGCCAGGATACCCACTGGGCCCCCACAATCCACCCCCATGCTGCAGCTTGCATTGCCCATGGGACACACATACATTCACATTCTGCAACAGTACAGCATACAACAGAATACTAAGAGTCCTTTACTAAAAGCCGGTAAGCCAACAGAGACATGTTGCTGAAGCCCAGAGAGGGAGTGAAACCAGTTAATTAATCACTAAGATTTATGTGCTCTTGCATATGCTTAAAACTTGTAAGAAATTATGAGAGTGATCAGGAATATATACACAACATTGAACATTATTCATTGAGAATGTCTTGTTCTAAACTTTTCAATGGGTTGTATTTTGCTATGCCAGCAAGATGTTTTATGCTGTTCAATGTGCAGGAGTTATGGTCCAAGAAAAAAATAAGGGGCAGATCATGCTGGTCTAACAGTATACAAGCAACATTTCCATCAGTAGATAATAAAGTTCTAGGTAGGGAAGTACTATGAGCAGGCTTTTAATACCATACATTTTCCACTATTAAATTTTCTGAGTTTTCTGTGGTGACATCAAAAACTAGTTTAGGCATAAAAAGAGTTCACATAAACAGACACAAGGTCCAAGATATTTGCTCTACTGATTGGTTGCCTTTTTAACTCTACCTGTCAGATTTTATGGGACCAATGGGCAGACATTTTTGTTTGGAGTTATTCAGGACTTCTGTTTTTTGTTTTTTGAGCCTGGGACTTTCAAAGTATACCTTGTGACCAGAGTTTTTGGAAAGCTTTATTTTGACCAGCTGCCTTTCCTGTTTTTAATACTAACTTGCCTCAAATTTTCCCTCAGAGAGTTTACACCCTTATTTTTAACAGGGAGCTGAAGGGTGATGGTTATTCTTCTGTAGCTGTTTCCTGCTGGTTAGGGGCAGTAGTCCCTGCCTTATGAGGTGTGGAACTCTCTGGCTATTCTATTGAGGTTGAGGGAAATTGGGTACAGCAATGTGGTTGGAACTGGATGAAATACCCACATGACTACTACCTTGTGCTGGAAGGCATTGACTCTGGAAGAAATAAGCTTAGTTAGAATTTTGAAGAGACATGGTCCTACTAAAAGAGTAAAGAACTTGCTGGATTTGGTGTAAACTCTCACCCCCAGTTCCCACAGTGGTGGTTATGCCTAGAACAGCTAGAAGAGGATGAGGAGAGGCATGGCCCTAGACATAAACTCACAAAGACAATATAGGCAACAACAAGACAAGTATAATATAAGCAAAATAAAGACAGTATACTTAAGAGAGTTATTCTTTTTATTATAGACACATTTATTAACTACTGAGAAAATGAATTAAGTTTACCAGGACTTTTTAACATGTTTAGTATCCTTCTGCATTTGGTTTAGAATAGAAGAGATATTATTGAATTTATCAAATACATAGGTACAGCACTTAATCCTAATTAAAGTATGAATTAAGGCAAAAGTTCCTCTTTGAGCTGCAGTTAATAGATTTAAGCTTTAGGTTTGCAATACCATACATATTGTCTCTCCAAGGGAGCAGGCCATAATGCCAATTGTGTTTGCTTAAGTTTTACTTACATTACTTTGGTAATTATTGCTCCACTTGGTATGACTTTTTCACAGCCAGCATGCTGCAGCACTGTTGATCTTGGAGGGAAGTGCCAGTATTTTACTGACCTGGTGCACAGGGCCCCTATGCACTATGAAACAGAGCCAGTCTAAATGCAATGTCAATTGTAAATCTGGCAATATTGAGCCATTATCATCTGTTTCAGGAATCCAAAACAGCAATGTACTTTTCATTTACTTCAGGTACATATCAAAAGATGTGACATATACCTTTATTGTTTTGAGGGTCGTAGTGACCAAATTAGCCAATAACTGAAATGAAGAGTTGCCATGCAGGATATTGAAGTCCTGGTTTGAATGCACAAGAGAGATGGACAATACTGAAGTCTGTCTCTTTTAATTTTTATATACTTTTTAAATACTTTTAGTGCAATTAATAACAGATTAAATAAATTTAACTATTTTTACTACTTTAGTTTTTGCTTTTTCACCTTTACCATGATTACATTAACAGGTACTTTATTTTAGCAATAGGAGGGAAAAAACTACTTTTTTATTATTTTATGAAAACCTAAGATTCCCAATGGAATTAAGATTATTTTTTCCCTACTACCACCTTCATGTGAAGATTGAGATGGCCTTTGACTGGTTTTCCTGTTATGAAATTACTCTTTGCTATTAACATCAGTTTAGGTTTTTATTTAATAATGGCTTCCTGGAATTAACTATTTAAATATTTCAGTTCAGCAAATGCTTTGCACACTTTTTATAACCTTAATTTACTATTACTTTTAAATATGTTTATTAAATTACAATTAGCAACCAATGAAATTTACTTTTATTCATTTAAGTTTTGTCTTACATTTCTTATTTTTTAAAAAGATTTATTTATTTATTTCTGCCCCCCACTCATTGTTTTTGTGCTTTCTGTCTGCTCTCTGTGTTCTTCTGTGTCTGCTTGTCTTCTCTTTAGGTGGCAATGGGAACCTATCTGGGACCATCTGGAGTTGGAGAGAGGCATGCACTCTCTTGTGCCACCTCAGCTCCCTGGTCTGCTGTGTCTCTTATTGTCTCTAATCTGTGCCTCTTTTTGTTGCATCATCTTGCTGCACCAGCTGTCCATGTAGGCCAGCACTCTGTGCGGCCAGTTTGCCTTTCACCAGGAAGCCCTGGAAATCAAACCCTGGACCTCCTATATGATAGATGGGAGTCCAATCACTTGAGCCACATCTGTTTCCCACATTTCTTATTTTGTTGTGAAAACTAATCATTTTACTGTAGGATACATCTAAATTTTATTTAAAAAGAACTCACAAATTTTGTTATTTTAAAGATTTAATAATATAATGCTAATTTATTTTATTACTATCCTATAAACCTAGGGAGGTTACACTCAAGCTAAATAAAATTAGAGCAAGTATAATTTATGCAAGAAATGTTTTTCTTTCTTCCTTTATCTACAAGAGGCTAAACCCCTTTTTTTAAAAATAAAATTTTAAAATCATGAATATCCTTAAAAGCATACTGACTACCAGGTTCTGGGATATATATTATAATTGTCATAATTTAGAAAACATTTTCTCATACTTTTTAAGGACTTTTTTAACTTACTGACATTTGGTCATTGGATTAATTATTTTCATTTTAAGGCTGTTAAAAAGTTTAAATTAGGGGATTACAGGACAAACTATGATTTTTAATTCCCCAGCCTACATTTTTCTATTTTGTTACACCTAGCCTTTATCCCATTTTTCTTCTTTTTCCTTACCTGTGGAGGAGTCCATAGGGTCCCATGCCATAAGCTCCCACCCAAGGATAGGTAATATCTTACAGACCTGTACTCAAAGCAACCTATGACCATAGCCTGGGCATATCTACAAGCTAGGGATTCTAACATCATTATTTGGTGCAGGCAATTTGTTAAATAATCTTTTACCTTTGTCTGTGCCAGGCACATGTCCTTTTCTAACTAAATTTTTCTTCTAGGAGCACACAGAAGCTTATGTCACTTTTTTGGCCTTAGTAGCCACCTGCAAGTCTCCTAACAGAGGCCATGCTATGGCCACCACTATCTGGCAGTCTCCTTTTTTCTTATTTAAATGCAGCTGCTGTGTTACGTGCTGTAGCATAGCCAGTATATCTGCAGAAGTTTTTAGGGCATCCCCATATTCTTTTTGGCAGTTCCTACTCATCTTTAAATGCAGCCACCCCTCCCACATGAACATCATAGGCTAAACCAGGACTTCCCCTATGGATTCTCCTTTCTTTGAGCTCATGCTTACTACTGCCAATGTTCCTTCAATCTCCAGGCTGGCTCACCAATTGTTGCAACCTAGCTCCTGAAAGAAATGGGTCTGGGTAGCTGTAATACCAAAGAATGCACTCAGCAATGTGTTAGACATGAGCTTTATTTACTGGGACTTAAGGACATGAGAGATTCTCTCTGGTGGCAGTGGTCCAGAGAATGAAGATAGTGCACTGAAAAGATGTGGGAAAATGAGGGGCAATATACAGAGTCTGAGAACAAAGACATTTCATAACAGAGTTTTTGCTAGGGTCACCATGAAGCACATAAATGGGGCTGGAGATATTAATTGTACAGCCTGGAGAAAACTACAGTCTATGATACTATCTGTACATTGTTTCTCTGTGGGGAGGTTTGTTACATTTTAACTTGTGTACTCTGGGTATGCAGGTTGCTGTGTGTTGCATGCTGAGTATTCCATAGGGGGAGCCAGGGCAAGGGTACCCACTGGACCCCACAGAAGGAAATGAAAGTATTTGAGAAAGAAAAAAATTACATGACCAAAATATTAAACCTTCACTGTGCAATGTAAAAACATAACTAGAAAATAAAATTTATTCACAACATTAAATATCCTTAGGTACAGGAAGTCAGCAAGATAAACAGAATAAATTTGTTTGGAGAAAGCAATTTTGTATTTTTTTATTATATTCAATTTAGGTTTTCAACAAAGTAAAATCCAGTACATTAAAAAAGAGGAAACATAAGTGAAGAATATGGGTGTGGGATCAAGAGACCGTGGTTTGCATTTTGATTTGATTCCTCACAAATTTCACTTCTAATTCTAGTGCAGATTTTAACAAGCATAATTGGATTAATACATACCTTTTAAAAATTTGTAAAATAACTATTCAAACAGTGAGAAGAATATTAAGGTATTCTTGCCTTAAAAAGAGGTATACTTGCCTCTCTAAAGAGGCAAATCATTTGTTTAGTGAGTATGCAATGATAATGAAACCCTGTGTTATTAGCAGAGTCCATGAAAGATAGTGTCTCTGTGAATACAAACTCAAGAAGGAGACAATAAAGACACAAAAAAGACACAATTAACCCTTGAGGGTGTCAGAATCTTTAATCTGTATTATCACTACCTGACCATTAAACATATAGATACTACTATAGTAAACAACCAGGTAAAACACTCATGAGTTTGCAAACCCTAGGTCAGCTTGTTTATCAGGAGGCTATATAAACAAATGGAAGCATTAGTGTGAGGATCTGTAAGCAAGGATCTAAAATTACCAAGCACTATCTTCATGGCCCTAAATTTCAAATGCCTTCTACTTCCTAGAAATATAAAGAATGGCTCTATATGATTGAAAACATCATCCATAGGTACATGCTTTATTTTATCATTTAGCCTTTATTCTTGAAACAATCCTCTCCATGTTATAAGCACTCATTACTTACTTTCCTGCCTCCCATCTAGCCTACGTGTTTCTCATGGTTTGATCTTACTTATCTTTAATACAGTGACTGTTATAAAATATATATTACTAAGTTTCTGGCTAATTTTGCTCTGTTTTGTGTATTTAAGACAATTTATATCTTCAAGGGTAAATTAGACACAAAATTTGGTATGATTTGCCTTATTTGTGAATTATATAGGTTTCAATATGACTTAGAAAAACTTTGAGAACTTATATTTTCTGTTTGCAATATTTATTTCTATTGAAGTGAAGAAGTGTATAGTGAGAGAAAAAGGAAGTGTTTTGTTCAGAAAAAGAGTAAATATAGAAAATTTAATCTGATCAACTACTTTCAGTATCTGATGCTATAATTAGTCTAAAATAATATTAAACAAATATTTTTGCATCTTCATAACTGAACATTACAATATTAAGTCGGAATTTTGCACTGTTATTTAAGATTATCTTTAGAGCACCTTTTACTTCTTTATTCCTCAGACTGTAGATCATTGGATTCAGCATAGGGATAACAAGGGTGTAAAATGCAAAGGCCATTTTATTAATATCAAAAGTATGGCTGGATTTGGGTTGCAGGAAAATAAAAAAGAGGCTACCATAGAACACCACTACTGATGTCAGATGGGAGTCACAGGTAGAGAAGGTTTTGTACCTTCCCTCAGTTGAGTTCACTCTGAGGATGGACACAAAAATAAATGTATAGTATACAAGACAATTAAGAGGGAAGGGAACAAATTACAGGCTGATAAGATCAAAATGACCACTTCTAATTCATGTCTGTCAGAACAGAGTATGGATATAAGAGGGAAACAATTACAATTAAAATAACTGATGATGTTAGAACCACAAAAGGACAGTAAATAACTTAATTGTGATAAATAGGGCCACAAATATGCTGTTGAGATATGGAATAAGTACTAGAGCCCAAAGTACTTTCTCTGACATGATTACCACATAGAGAGAGGTTTGTAGACGGCCACATAGCGATCATAGGCCATTGCTGAAATAAACAGTTCACTGACAATGAAAAACTCAAAAGTTGCCAGGTGAGTGGCACACCAATTGTAGGAAATTGTATTTTTTTTGCAACAAAGTTTGCCATCATTTTTGGACCAATAGCAGTGGAATATCCAAGATCAGTAATGGCCAAATGTCTAAGGAAAATAGTGCATGGGTATGTGGAGCTTAGAATCCAAATGGTTCAAAATAATCATGCCCAGATTGCCTATCACTGTGATCAAGTATATGACAAGATTGGTTGCAAAAAGGGGGGCCTGCGGCCCAGGGTGGTCCATGATACTGATGAGAATAAATTCAGTCACTTGGGTCACTGCAGTATGATTCCGTTTTTCCATATGGATCATCTTGGGAACCTGTGTAAAGCACAAAATCAGTACTTGTTGTAGTTGACATGCTATCTCTGATAGAACATAATACACAGTGTACAAGCTCTCAGGGAATTTTCTCTGTCTCAAATTTTAAATAGAGTTTCCTCAATCCATCAGGCCAAACCTACACACATCAACATTGAATTAAAGTATGTTTTTATGTGGCTGTTTTGGCGCATCTACAACGACTTACTTCTTTTCACCCAAAGTCCTTTTAAGTATGTCAAAAAGATTTCTATTATAATTCAGCTTTTAAAAATTTAAAGTAATTTGTAAAACAAACGTCTATACCTAAACCATAATCCTTAACTTACTCAAAATCATTGCACCTATTTAAATTAGCAAGGCATAAAGAGACTTTCCAAACTATTGGTGAAGTGAGGAATCAGATGGTGATTAGGAAACTTCTGACCATTAAATATGGGGTAATAATTCTCACTATGAAATCAGCTTCTTAAATAAATATAAATCTGATGTTATAATATGCTGATTTTAGAATACTCTTAATAATTTCATAGTCTGCATTCATCTTCCTGTTGTTTCTGCAGATTGAATCACTTCTTCAGAATTATCCCCACTGTGGAGCTCCTGTAGCTCAGTGGTTGAGCTCACACCACACATAAATGAGGTCCTGGGTTCAATCGTCAGTACTTCCTAAAAATAATCATACCGAATTATCCTTCAATCATACATACCACTTCTGCACACCAAGGATTTAGTCATTTTGATTATTCTTGAACCCTTAATGGAGATTTATGTAAAGAGGCCAAGTAAAAATAAGAATACAAATGATTAGGCACTACTATTTGAGATCTCATTATGTGCCAGGCACTTTTTAAAGCACTTTCCCTTAACTCATGTGATACCTATAATAACAATAGGAAGTGGGTAGTGTTTCTAGCCTCATTTGAAACTAAGGAAATAGAGGCCCAGACAGTTAAATAACTTAGCCTAGATCACTCAGCTAATAAGTGGCGGAGTCAGGATTCAAATACAAGCATTCTGCTTTGAGAATAGGTCTTCGTAAATATGACATGCTGCCTCTCCTTTTAAGGTACCCTCAGTAGACAGGAAATAAAGAGTGTAACAAGAAGGACACCTGGAAATAAGGATAGACAAAGATCCATGTTGAAATAGATGACTGAAGCATAAAATAATTTGAAAACAGAGGTGTTATAAGTAATACAAAAGCACTGTATAAGAAATTTTTCCTGAATATTAACTCTATTGATGAAAAAAAGATTGTGATCAAAGAAGAAGTTTTGCAGAGCATAAGCTTTTCAAGATATTGGAGATGGCCAGTTTGTGCTGTATGTCCTGAGAAAGTTTCAAAGACCTATGCTTTATACTCACCTTAATGGAGAATCAACTTTGGCCTCTTTCAGTTTTAAACCTCATTGTTGCAAGAAGGATTTAAGGGTTTGTTTAGCCCTTTGAGGCTCATTTTCTTTAAGTTTTATTTTGATTGAAGGATAAACACAAGGCATACAATTACCTCAAGGGAGAGTGTCTTGGATATCTGTTACTTATTCTCTGAAAATCACATTAGGGAAAAGTTAAAAGTGTTTTGTACTTGATTCTAAGAATAAATAAATTTTACAAAGTTACCAAACACTGGACATCAGAAATATGCTTTTGTTAGTGACAGAGATATTCAGCTTCATTAACATAGGTGGTACACTACACCCAAACACATACACACTCACAAAAAATGCATAAGTAAATGAAAGAATAACTTCCCAAAAAGAAATTATGCAATACTTAATATAAATATCCATTAATAGGGATTTTGCTGGATATAGATTGCAGGTTGACCTAAGATAATATGGTGTGCTTGGTATTGATTGCTTCTGTTGCGGAAGATGAAACTTAGATGATGAGAAACCGAAGCGGCACTCAGAGAGATGAAGGAACAAAGTTTATTATG
>JAQZBX010112444.1:0-10195 GCA_029593785.1 Cabassous unicinctus | reverse complement strand
GCTCCACTGAGATTCCAGGCACAGCTGGCAAATAGGTGGGCCAGAGGATACAGTCTCTGGAAGTACACCTTAAAACTCCTGCATTACATATAGGTTTGAGTAGAAGGGACTGATGGACCATGTGCAGGGATGACTTGTTTGAGTCCAACTCTGTCACTCTCAGGAACACAGATGCCAATGAAGAGCCCACTAATTAGGCTTCATTCTCTGGGGCTATCCCCACTTGTATAGGACCTGGGTGTCACCAGAGCCCTTAGGGGTCCCATGATAGTTTTAATGATAACAAATAAATGCAAAAAATTTAAATTTTTTTGAAAAAATGAAAAATTTTTTTAAAAATTTTGACATTATGTCTTTCATCACTGTCAGTTCTGTTGTCTTCCATTTAATCCCCCATTGTCTTATTTTTTTTTTCATTTTGTCTTCAAAGAAGCTTTAGGTTACAGAAAAATCACATACAGAATATAGGGGATTCCCATACAGCCAACATCTTCCCCCTTTTCCGCTTTCCCTATTAATAACATTTTACATGTGGATGGTACAATTGTTACAATTGATGTACAAATATTGAAGCATTGCTATTAACCATGGTCAATGATTGATTTACATTTTCGACTATACACTTTTATAAATTTTGATGAAATTTAACATGACCTGTATCCATCATTGCAAGATCATGTAGAACAATTCCAACACCCCAAAAATGCCCCATGTTTTATCTATTCTATTCCTCCCTCCCCCTCCCTTGGGACCCACAGCAACTACCAAGCTTCACTCCTTGAAGAACAAGGTTCATAGTTACATGCTACAACACTGAGGGCTTGACATACTGGCCTATCCTCCCATATTAGGAACTACCTATGGTCTCGAGAGACTTCCATCCTTCTGTTTGAGAACATAGCAGGACTCCCCAGGATAGGAGTCCAACACCTTCCTATGCATTGTGTAGGTCTCCATCTACTGATACAACCCTTTATGACAAGATGGACACTCACACACTCCTTAGAAGCCTGCCCCAGGTGCGCCCTGTCCCGCATGCCACCCACACCCAACACCCTAAACCAGTAACCCTCCCCTGTCATATTTGCCAAAAGAACATTCCCAGTGTTATAGTTTCAACCACATACCCGCAAATTCCCAGAGTTCACCTGTTCCCTTCCCTGACCCACCCCCAGTTCCATGGACTGTCCAACCGCCCCCCCACCCTATCTCCCTTACAGACCAGCACTACCCAACCCAATAGCATCACTGCGCCAGTTATGCCAATCCACTGCACAATGCGGGGCTAAGCCTCCCTGGCATGGAGGGATTATTACCCAGTGCCAACTAGCAATGCAACTGGAAAAAGACCTTGACCAAAAGGGGGAAATGGTAAAGACAAATGAATTTATATGGCTAAGAGACTTCAAAGTGAGTCTGGAGGTCATTCCAGAGGTTACACTTTTGCACATCTCAGCAGGATCACATTGACTGCCAAAGTAAATATTACCTCTAATAGCAGGGCTCCTGAGGGCTCTGGAGCCATCCAGACACTATAGGCAAGGCAGACAGCTCAGGAGTTTGGTGCCTTGCCAGTGGGCCCTACTTTGGAATTAATGTTCCCCAGTGTGATAGATTTGGACTCAGTTGTGGTTTCCCTACACATGGCTCTTCTGCCCCTTCTATTTGAACCTATAGATAGTACTAGAGTTGATAGGTATATGCCCAAGAGACTTAAATCTTAGGGCTCTCCATGTGCCCGTTGAGCCCTGAATCTCAACAGAGTTGCAACAACACCTACTGTCCAGATCATTGGACTCACCTAGGACACCTAACAAGAAGATGATGATGGACAACAACCATCCCAAGGAACAGAGAGTCTGCAACTGCAAGCAAGAGAGTCCCATCCATCTGCCCCATGGGATCTAAGACACCTCTCAATTATAGGTGGAATGGACATCACCATCCCAGAATCCTCAGGATTGGGGAATGGACAATGGACTACAGTGGACTTACTGGTATTCTACTATAGACTTATTGTGATTCTAGCGATTGAAGAGCTTTTATCATTGATGTGGAGGCAGTGGCCACCGGAGGTTCTGAGGGGAGGGAGAGGGAAAAATAGGTGTAATATGGGGGGCATTTTTGGGACTTTGGATTTGTCCTGAATGACATTGAGTGACAGATACAGGCCATTATATATCTTGTCATAACTTACAAATTATATGGGAGACAGTGTAAACTACAATGTAAACTAGAATCCACACTTAGTGGCAATGCTCCAAAATGTGTTCATCAATTGGAATAGATGTATCACATGAATGAAGGATGCTGTTAATGTGGGAAAGTGTGGGACGGGTAGGGAGTGAGGCATATGGGAATCCCTTATATTTTTTATGTAATATTTATGGAATCAAAGTATCTTTTAAAAAAAGTTTAAAAGGTATATTTATTTTAAAAAGAAGCACAGTATAAGGTCAAAAAACAAAACAAAAAACTGAGTCATGACATGAATAGCATAATATTTTTAATAATTTCTTATCATTTAAATACCTGGATCACAATGGCTTTGATTTTCCAACATCATTTAGTTTATAGATAACTGTGATTATTTTTCCTAGACTTCCAACTGCACTTTCAACCCCATAAGTTCCAATATTAGTTATGCCAACATTTCATCTATTTGTAATATCTCATGCACTCTTGCCATTTAGCATAGTGAATACCCATTTGTAAACAAAATGGTGATACATTGAGATAGCCAAAGGGCAGAGCTTTACCTGGACAGAGATTCATCATTTTTTAATGCAGCACAGCTTGATGCTTGCAATATCATCAAGCACTCTGAAAGGTCCTTGCCAGAGATTGATGACCTAAACAATTACTGAACTAATAATAGCATCAGCAACTGCAGGTTGGCACTGCACACAACAGAAATATTACTTTGTTCTGCATACATGTTAATTTTTTGTCTAAGTCATATCAATATTTTGGCCAGAGAGAAAATTAAAGAAAGCTGCTATCTTATATTACTCTATATTAGTGATTATATGGGGGCAGATTGCTATATTAGCAAGTACCACATCAAAAATAATTCCCTTGCAAAGCAACTGTAAAGCCCTATGCAACAATACATCAATGAGTTTATCAAATTGACATTTTATTAGCTACATGAAGCATGGGAAGCACCAAATGGAATTCTAGAAAAAAAATAACATGACGCTGGTCCGTTTGTTTTAATGTTAAACATTTCAAAATGATTCAAAATATATTTTATTTTTGCCACTTGTAATATATATTTTTATGCCACCTTGACATAACTGTGTCAAGGAAGATGATTTTCTGTCTTCCTTCTCTCTCTCTCTCTCTCTCTCTCTCGAAAATGCTTTCTTTCCTACTAACGATTTGATATCTTAATTGAAGTAGATTTTGCTGGAAGTTGTCTGTTTTTGGACTAAAAAGATTTCTCTATGTATATGATTTGGTCAATTTCAATAATCTCATTGAGAAGTACTGGAAATGATGGCATGACCAGTATGAACAAAGAATTGTAAGGTAAAGATCCAGGTCCTATAATATTCTGAACATAGCTGAATTATAACTTTAATACGCCAGTTGAGTCACACTCATTTCCTAACTTACTATTTTTATTCTTTTTAAGGCTATTTACATGTACATAAACTTGGAGAATACAGCTGAATAAAATACAAATCAGAGAGTGACTTTGTATTTTAAATTTTGTAGTGAGCATTATCAACAAAGGCTTACCATTAGAAAGGTTTTTTTTTGTTGTTGTTGTTTCCCCTTACTTGTGAATTAATGATAGAAGGACAACCAGTGTAAACTATTCTGCAGACAGGCCAATAATGAAAACACAGTTAAAGCAGTAAAGCTTGCCAACTACTGATGAGACTCAGGAGAAATTTCTTAACAGATGTTTCCCTGAGCAAATATATACTTTGCCTACTCTGATTATGATGGTCTTGAGAATTCGTGATTTGATTCAACACTCAGCTACTCTTCAGCAGCCTCATAAAAATATGATTCTAACAAAGAGTAAATTCTAAATTTTCCTTTCCCGAGAACCAATATATAACATATTTATGGTACTCAGTCCCATATGGTGAAGCAGTGGTCCAACAGCACTGTTTATAACAATATAATTAAGGTTGTGTCAGCATTTTATTATGAGCAAAAAGAGGCAAAGCCTTTTTGTTTTTGTTTTTTCATTTTATAAGCTTCCTTTAGTTGAGTGCCCAGTGACTGCAATAATCTGCAAATCTCCCATTTGCCTCCCACTAAGAATTTCTGATGTCTTGCTCTTGGCTGAATGATTTGTGTACAAACAGTTTAAAAGAGCTATTTTTTTATTTGAAAACTAGGATATTGTTCTTGACAGACGGTTTAACCTTTCAGGTTCATGTCTAATCATTATAATATTCTGAAGACTTCTTTCAGAAATGAGCCTTAGCAGGAAAAAGTTGGTGGTTTGTAATAACAATAAAACAAAGTATACAGAGAATGGTGAGGCTCACAATTACTGGACCCCCTTATACTGCCTATTGCTGGCATCCTTGTGGTCTCACTAATATCTCTCTGTGTTTAATAAACCATAATAGTAATTCTTTCTTTCTAAAAATCTTCCATTTTTTAGTTTTGTCCCTGCATTTGTATGCACTTTCTAGTTGTGTAACTTCAGGCAATTTATTTAATTGCACCCCATCCTCAAATTCCCTGCATATTGAATGGGGATAATAAAAAGATCTCCTTCATCAGACTCTGTGAGGATTAACTTGGATAATCCATGCAAAGTTTTTAGCACAATGTCTGGCACCTGATAATGAGCCACATCATTTCTAGCCTTGCCTACTATGGGTCCATTTTAGTTACTATACTAGGTCCCTCATTCTGCAGGTGCCTGAGATACAGGCATTCTAAAACGTAGGTATCTAACTTTCTACCTGAAGCCAAGCCTTTATAAGTAAATTCAGACTTAAAAAAAAAAAAATTCCAATGCAAGCTACAATTTAACCAAACCACTGACTACAATCAGATTAATAAATTATCCTCTAGGCTCCATGAGCGGGGAAGGCCATGTCTGTTTAACAACTTGGGCATGCCTCATGTCTGGCATAGAGGTTTGTGCTTCATAAAATATTAGCCTTCAGAGCTATTAAATAATTATGACGTGCAGTTACACAACTTCTGAAGTGAAAATAATCCATTTTGAAGCTGCAAATGCAATTTCTGATGTGGTTGGTAAGTGAAAAAGTCATACTTGCTGTAGTATTATTTTGTTATTTAACAGGTTTTATACGGTTCTTATTAGAACTAATTTTCACTCATACTTTCAACAACAGGCTTTGTTATATTGCTATCAAGGTGTACTAATCAAATTGTCTGGACTGGGTGATGGGCAAGAAACTGAAAACCCACAGAAACCCTGAACCAAGGAAGAACTCAGCACAGATCTTTTCCAGACCTGAAACTATTTATTACTACTCAGTGCCTCTTACTGATAAACCAAAATTCTCCTCACTCCTAATTTGTACTTGAAGAATTTCCAGTACTTCAGTAACATCTCTTATCAAACTCCATTTAAAAGAATAATTGCATCTGTGCATAATTGAAAATAAGAGGTATCTGATAATATTCACTTATATTTTGAATATAATGTATTTTTAGGGCACCTTAAAATATGAATGAACAATCTTCTGTACAATTTTGTGAGAGTCCAGTGATAAATTGGCTCTATAAAAAAATTTATCAATGGTAAATTAACCAGCCGGACAATACTTCCCCATAACAACAGTCACTAGTATATATCCTAGGCTGTATTCATAGATTTCTTTTCATTTTTGTTCTTGAATTTGACAGGTGGCAGATTCAATAATACAGCCTTTTAAAAACTGGCATTAACGCTTTATTACCACAGAATCTAAATATTTCAGCATGCCCAGATAGGCAAGAACATTCAAATCTTTGAGGAATCTCCCTACGTGATACCAAGAGATAATTCACATATGCCACCTTTCCTTACCAATTGCAACCTTCTCGGCGGTTGAAAGCTGCTAGAATCATTAACTTACTCTGCATCATGCCGTTTCTCTTCCTGTCTAACCTGTCACCTCCGCGGTCTCCGCAGTCTTTCCTTGCCTTACCGACTTCCTCAGAAATGCCTGTCAGGACCGCTGACTCGTTCCTTTCCTCCTGCTGCCTGACAGGCTGCTATTTTGCCATCGCCCTCCTGGGAGCGCTGCTGGACCGTGAGCCTGTTCTGGATGTTTTAAAGCTGCGTTACCGACAATCTCCGAGCAGCCCAGGAAGAGAAATATTCTTTGTTACGACAGCAGCGCCTTCTTTTAACCGGTACTACAGGCCATGGATTTTACTTCAGATTCCAGAAGACAACTTGTTTATGTGAATGAGATACAAACATCGAGCGCCCTGGAGGTAGCTAAGCTCTTTGTCTAGCTGGTAGTTTTGCAAAGAACATGCACCATCCACGCAAACTTGTTCGTTTATAAGCAGCCCTTCATCATACAGAACAGTGTAAGCATTCTTTTATTGAATTTCACTAAAATGCTGACATTTTTGTTGTTTATGTCATAATATTTAAAATACGAATGAAATGCTGAACCCGAATCAGTTTATTAATTCTATTGTAGAATTGGGTGTTAATGATTATAATACTTTGTATTTTGTGTTACCTTGCATGGGTAACACACTAGAGTAGACTTACTGTTACTCTACAATAGTCTTATTGTTATTCTAGCAATGGAAACATAGTCTAAGTATCTAAATATAGTCTAATTAGCCTAAATATAGTCTAAATATTGCAAAATGTAGTCTAAATATCTAAATATATTAATGATATTTAACACTTGCCTTGCCTACAATGAGCACTGCATAGCTTAAGAAAAGTTATTTTTAGTACCTTTTATCACAATGTTGTGAAGCACTTAATAGTGTTTCCATCACATATTTTTTCCTTCATTTCATAGCAGCGTGCAAAGGTTTTCTACATTCGTGTTTTCCACATATCTTATTTATTGGTATTAAAACATATCTTTGCATTCAAAATTCCTTTTAAATGTAAATCTGGGTTTTTCTATCCAAAGGTAATTTTTCTCACATAGTATCTGTGATACAAATGAACCAGCTGAGATAATGAAGAAAGCATTGGTAAAAGGAATAACTATTTTTTCACAAAGGTGCTGCTTCTCAGCACTGTTGTTGCGATGAAACGACAAAAAGCAGACTGGGTGACCTAAATCTTACAAGTTCCCAGGGAAATAAGAATGAAATGCAAATTTTACACAGTCCCAAAGTTAGGCTTTTTACAAGGTCCAACACAATCTAGCCACTGCCCCCCACCCTCACCTCCTCTGCATGTGTCCCATCCTCCTCCCCGCTTACCACCCAGCTCCTAAGCTCACACCAGAATGTCCTAAGAGCACGCCTGCCTTGTGCATGGGGTGCGTGCACATAGTTCCCTTTGCCTAGAATTCCTCCCCCACTCTATGCCTAACCACTATTACTCTCTTTCAAGGTTTAGCTTCAATGTCATTTTTGCAGAGTCCTACCCTGACTCTCCCTCCATTACACTCTCTGGTAACACCCTGTGCTTTACTCTACAGCACTTGTCATGTTTGTAGTTTTTGGTAGGCATTTGTATGATTATGTGTCTTTCATTTCCACTCAATTGGAGTAGGGCCCATAGCTTACTGGAAAAGAAGATGAATTTCTAAAAACTGGCTACTTAGGCTCATAATCCCAGTTTTGCCAATTACTAGCCATGTGGTCTTGAGCAAATTACTTAATATTTCACCTTGATTTTCTCATATGTAAAATGCAGTGAGTGTACACTGTGTGTATTTATATAAAGCACTTATAACAGGTCCATAGTAATTACTAAATAAGTGTCTATTCAACTATTTTGTTCATCCCTATCTAGTGCTTATCATATTTTAATCCTCAATAAGTATTCACCCTCTGAATAAGTGAAAATCATTTTCTTGTCCTTCTAGAAAACTGGATACCAAGTGAATGAACTCTTTCAATTCACTGGGACATTGATCCTAATTTTCTTGAAAGATATGGAATAAGAATGGGAGTGAGAAATAAAAGGGACAAGGGACATCTATGAAACATCTTTGAAATCACTGTCCATTTTCCTTTGCCATTCCCATCTCCTATACCTCCGGGTTTAGAGAAAATCTGGTATATATTAATGGTGTGATCCATGTTAGTTATTGAATTCATTTACTCATCCTTTTTTTAAGCACCTGTTGTGTTCTAAGCATTATTCTAATTGTCAGGGATATAGAAGAAAACAAAACAAACTAAACTTACTGCCTTTGTGGAACATGTCCTTGGTAATACTAATAAGATAGCTAATTTGATATATTTGGCTTATCCCCAGCTCTGAGGATTTCTAAACTAAATGTCACAGAATATCTTGAATCCCTGTGGAAAATTTAAGACTATTTATTCAAAATACCTAAGGGACCCTGGAATTTCAGAGCTAACTTAGAGTCCAAAAATATAGCTATAGAGAATCTAACTGAATTAATGAAGTATTTCCCAAAGTGTACACTGTTGTAATGGCCATCACTCAAAATGCACATTCTATCGTCAAATATGTGTGATTAAGTTTGTAATAAGTGTTTCACAACAATGCAAGGTGTTGTGGTGGGGTGTTGTATGGGAGCCCTGTATGATGATATGTGTGTTTGTTTACTATGTACTTATTATGTATGTTCATGTATGAATGATATACTTCAATAAAATTTTATTAAAATATGTATAAGTAACAATGGTTATTTTGGTTATTGTTGTGACATTTGATGTCTTATCCTCTTTCACTTTATGCTGACTCTGGGACCTTCTCACTGATATGTCTGGAAATATTCAGCATTTTCCTACTTGTGGGCATTTGGGCAAAATTATTAAACCTTTCTATGCTTCATATTCTACATCTGTAAAATGGGGATAATAGGGAAGCAGATGTGGCTTAACCAGTTGGGTGCCTGCCTACCACATGGGAGGTCCCAGGTTCGAGTCCTGGTGCCTCCTAAAAGAAGATGAGCAGGCGCCACCCCCGCCCCAATGAGCAGATGCCACAAGCCAGCAGACACCGCAGCCCAGGGAGCGGATGTGGCTCAGGCTGTTGGGCACTCACCTCTCATGTGGGAAGTCCTGGGTTTGGTTCCCGGTACCTCCTGGAGAAAGTGAGCAAACAATGAGCAGACAGACGAGAGAACCATCTGGGGAGGGGGGAATGGATAAGTAAAGTAAATAAATCTTTTTTAAAAATGGGGATAATAATAGTATTTGCTTCATAGAATCATTAAAGACTAAATGAGAGAATACATGGAATTGTTCGTTACAGAACTTGGCACATGACAAGTACTCAAAAAGGATAATTTTGTTATTTTGTTCTTGTCATCTGCCTCCTGATAAACAAAGAGACTCTAGTCCAAGAACTGATTTCCATAGATATTGGACTAAATCTAGACATTTTGCAAGTTGAAAATGCCAGTGTAATTCCTTACAGCAACTTCAATAATGAAGCCATGGGTCAACAGGCACAGTCAAATCAGATTTTGTAAGAAAGTCAAATCAGAAAGAATCCACCATCCATACCTCAGGGGAGTGTTGAGGGCCACTACAGTGACAGGAAAATCCTGTTCCAACCCCGCCAATCTCAATGTCATTATAATAAAATATGATTGCACACATCCTATGTGACAAATGGTGGCACAAACTGGTTCTATTTACAGTTAAAAGCTCTAATTTTTCCCATAAGCTCTATTATATATTCTCCAAAAACAGTCAATATGAAAAGGGAACACACAGAATGAATCCTATCTTAGTATTCACCAGGAAATCATAATTTTGGTTTTCCATATAGCTAACAAATCTACAATGAGTGCTCTGCATCCGTATTTTATTATAACAAGTATTCTCTTGCCTCCTTCCCAGGTAAATCACTTTTAATTCCTTACCCCCCAATTCTCAGCCTATCAACTTGAACTTCAAAATGAGTTACTGCATTTTAAAAAATGATCATATAGATGGAAAAAATATAAAGTTTTATGTGTTTCATCTTGTTTTCTCTACCAAATCATTCCATTAGGCCTATAGTCAATCTCAATGGGAACAAAAGGTCAAGGGAGGAAATGAGTCAGATGAGGAATAGAAGTCAGATGAG
>JAQZBX010112443.1:0-10193 GCA_029593785.1 Cabassous unicinctus | reverse complement strand
CTTTGGTCTGTTCATATGTCTGTTAAGCCCTGAATCTCAGCAGAGTTGCAATGCCTACTCTTCATTCATTGGACTCACCCAGTACAACTAAAAAAAGAACAGTGATGGACAATGCCCATCACTGCAAAGAGAGAGTATTTACAAGTGCAAGCAAGGCAAATCCATCTATCTGCCCCATGGGATCTAAAACCCCTCTCAATCAGAAACAGAGTGGCCCTCACCATCCAAAATTTCTCAAGATTGTGGAATGAACAAAGGACTAAAGGAAATTTATTATTCTATTATTATTCTATTATAGACTTATTATTCTTCAAGCAATGGAAGAATTGTATCATTGATATAAAGGCAGTGGGTGCCAGAAATTCTGAAGCAGGGATAGTGAGGAATAGGTGTAACATGAGGGCATTTTGGGTACATTGGAATTGTCCAGCATGACATTGCAATGAAAGATACAGGCTATTATACATTTTGTCAAAACCTATAAAATTTTATGCGGTAAAGTGTAAACTATAACATAAACTACTGGCCAATGTTAATAGCAAAGCTTTAATATGTGTCTATCAGTTGTAACAATTGCACCACACTAATGAGAGGTGTGGAAAAATGTGGGAGGGGAAGTGTGTGGGGTATATGAGAATCCCTTATATTTTTGATGTAACATTTATGTAATCTAAATCTCATTTAAAATTTTTTAAAAATTTATAAGTTAATCAAAATATTATACCTTTTGAAAGTATTCACAAAAAAAAAGAAATTAAGAGAGTGTGCCATTAAGATACTGGCCCTTCAAGATATACAAAAGGGAATTCTGCAGGTTGAGAGGAAAAAACAAGAGAGAGAGAGAGCTGGAGGAGAGTGTAAGAACAACTAAAATAACAAAAAGAGAAATAAAAACAACATATGATATACATAAACCCAAAGAAAATATTGCTAATGTAAGTAATTCCTTTAGAGTAACAACACTGAATGTTAATGGATTGAATTCACCAGTCAAGAGACACAGATTGGCAGAATGGATAAGGAAATATGACCCATCTATATGTGACTACAAGAAAACCCACCTTAGACCCAAGGATTCAAGGAGGCTGAAATTGAATGTCTGGAAAACAATCTGACAAACAAACAAAACCAAAAAAGGTTGGTAGTAGCTATACTAATAACAGACAAAATATACTTTTAATGCAAAACAATTGTAAGAGACAAAGACAGAAACTATATATTACTGAAAGAAATAATCTTCCAAGAATAAAGAAAAATCATAAACATTTATGCACCTAACAGGGGAGCTGCAAAATACATGAGGCAAACACGGGAAAAACTAAGTGGAGAAATAGATGCCTCTACAATTATAGTGGGGAACTTTAATACACTATTATCATCATTAGAACTTTTTCACAAAGAAACAATAAGGAAATAAAGACTTTGGGTAACACATTAGAGGATGTGAGCCTAATAGACATACACAGAACACTACACACAAATACCGGGGGATATACATTCTTTTCAAGTACACATGGGTCATACTCCAAGATAGACCACATGCTAGGCCACAGAAGAAATATGAATGAATTCAGAAAGATTGACGTTATACAACATAATTTCTCAGACCACAATGGAATGACATTGGAAATCAGTAAGGGCCAGAGAACCAGATTAGGCACTAAAATATGTAAGTTAAAAAATACACTCTTAGAAAAGCAGTGAATCAAGAAGGAAATCTGAAAAGAAATCAGTAACTACCTTGAAATGAATGAAAATGACAACAAAGCATACCAAAACCTATGGGATGCAACAAAAGCAGCACTGAGTGGGAAATTCATTGCCACAAATCAATATATCAAAAAGAAGAAAGAGCTAAAATCAAAGAACTAACTGCACAATTGGAGGAATCAGAAAAACAACAGTCTAACCCCAAAGGAAGTATAAAGAAGGAAATAACAAAGATTAGAGCAGAACTAAATGAAATAGAAAATAAGAAAGCACTAGAAAAAATTAAACAAAACCAAAAGCTGCTTCTTCGAGAAGATCATTAAAGTTGACAACCCTTCCACAGACCAACAAAGAAAAAAAGAGAGTAGATGCAAACACACAAAACAAGAAATAAGGAAGGGGGTATCACCACGGATACCACAGAAATAAAGAATATCCATAAGAGGATACTTTGAAAAATTATATGCCAACAAGAATGATAATTTAGAGGAAATGGGCAAATTCCTAGAAACTCACAATCAGCCTATATTGACAACAGTAGAAATTGATGAACTCAACAGTCCAATTACAAGTAAAGAGATAGATTCAGTAATCAAAAACCTCCCAACTAAGAAGTGTCCAGGACCACAATGGCTTCTTCAACAAAAGGTGCTTGGAAAAATATATACCCAAATCCAAAAGAATGAGAGAAATACACCATGTCACACCTTATATAAAAATCAACTCAAGATGGATGAAGTATCTAAATATAAGAGCCAAGACCATAAAGACCTTGGAAGATAATGTGGGGAAGCATCTATTCCTATTACAGGACCTTGTATTAGGAAATGGTTTCATGAACTTCACACGTAAAGCACGAGCTGAAAATAAAAAAAAATAGATAAATGAGATCTCCTCAAAATTAAAAACTTTTGCACCTCAAAGGATGATATCAAGAAAGTAAAAAGGCAGCCTACCCAATGGGAGAAAATATTTGGCAACCATATATCTGATAGAAGCCTAATATACTGCATATATAAAGAAATCCTGTACCCTGAAAATAAAAAGACAAACAACCCATTTTAAAAATGGGCAAGCGACCTGAAAATATAGTTTTCCAAGGAAGAAATACAAATGGCTAAAGAGCACATGAAAAGATGCTCAACATCACTAGTTATTAGGGAAATGCAAATCAAAACTACAATGAGATACCATCTTACACCCATTAGAATGGTAGCTACTAAAAAAACAGTGGATTTCAAGTGTTGGAAAGGATGTGGAGAAATGGGAACACTCATCCACTGGTGGTGTGAATGTACAATGGTCCAGCCATTGTGGAGGACAGTTTTGCAGTTCCTCAGAAAACTAACTATTGAACTTCCATATGATCCAGAAATTCCACTGCTAGGTATAAACTTAGAAGATTTGAAAGCAAAGACATGAACAGATACATGCACACAAATGTTCAAAAAGGCATTATTCACTATTGTCAAAAGTTGGAATCAACCCAAGTGTCCATCAACAAGTGAATGGACAAACAAAATGTGGTACATAAATACAATGGAATATTACTCAACGGTAAGAAGGAATAAAGTGCTAACACATGGTATGACATGGATGAATCTTGATGACCTTATGTTGAGTGAACAAACCACGCATTGAAGGATGAACAGTACATGACCTCACTGATATGAATTAATGAAATTGAGCAGACTTAGAGACTTATCATCTGGAAGATAGATCTATTAGAAATAGAAATGTAGAAGAAGGTTGTGAACCAACACCCACACAGACATCGTCTATGGTAAGGTGAAAGTGTGTAGTTGGGAACTGAAGGGATATGACAGGAGGTTAGTGATATTATTGGGTCGGATGGTGCAGAGTTAACAGGTGGGTATATTGGGATGTGTGGGTTGGTAGTTCCAGGGTACTGAGGGGAGGGTTGGGAGAGGGACCAGGTGAACACTGAGGATTTGCATGGAGGGGGTTGAAAGTACAAAGTTGTGAAAGCTCTTATGGCAATATTACAAGGTAGGGTTACTGGTTTAGAGTGTTGGATGGTCAGGCATTCAGGACAGGGTGCATCTGGAGCAGGCTTCTTGGTAGTGTGTGGGTGATCATTCTGTGATAATATGTTGTATCAGTTGGTGGAGACCCACAAAATGAGTGAGAAGGAGTTGGACTCCCAACCTCGGGGGGCGTGGGTGGTTCCTAATAGGGAAGGACAAACCAGTTTATCAAGATCTCAGTGTTGTTGCATGTAACTATGAATCTTGTCATCCAAGGAGTGAAGCCAGGGGTCGCCATGGGCCCTGAGGGGAGGCGGGGGCAGAATAGAATAGATCAAACAGAGGGTATTTAGTGGGCAGTGGAAGTGTCCTACCTGATCTTACAATGATGGAAACAGGACATGGTAAACTCATCAAAATTTATAAAAGTGTATGGTCTAAAATGTAAATCATAATGTAAAACTTTCACCATGTTTAGTAGCTATGTTTCACTATTTGTGTATCAGCTATGACAAAGGTACCATCCACATATAAAAAGGTAATAACATGGGGGAGAGAAAAAGGGGAGGATTTTGGGTATCTGAGAGTCTCCTGTATTCTGTATGTGACTTTGCTGTGACTTAAAATTTCTTTGAAAACAAAAAGAAAAATTGTGAGAAACTGGGGAACGATTGGGGGAGGTGCCATGGTACAGACAGGACACCAGATATTGTGATGACAAAAGGCAAAATGTGAAAAAAATTTTTTAAAATATTTTCCATTTTTCAATGTCCCAATCTTTTAATTTTACCTTATTTTAGTTTTTTTTTCAATTTTTATGTATTTTATTTCTTATAATTAAAGTTATCATTATTGTTTCATTTAACTATTAATTGTATTTTCCTATTGTAATGATTTCATTTTGAAAATGCTTTGGATCAGAGTAGGGTTACAATTGGGGTGAGGAGGATCGTTGGTGTGGGGTGTCAGTAATGGGGGATGCATGAGAGGAAGTTCACCTGATCATACATATAAGGTATGTAAAAATGTTCAAATGCTCACAGGGCACTGTCACAGTGGGTGGAGACTCACATAATAACTGTGACAATATTGAATTTCCAACCTGGAGGGCTCTGCCACATTATCTAAGGTAGCAGCAACTGTTCCCCAATTGCAGGGGCAGTGACTGACGAAGGAGTATGATCCACTGATTTGCCCTTGCTATTGATGACTAGGCTTATGAGCCTTTGCTCTTAATATTGAAACTTAGCTTATTGTTCTGGGGTGTCTAAGGGTTGCCTCCTGAGAGCATCCTTATTGCTCAAATGCGACCTCTCTCTAAGTCAAACTCAGCATATGAATGCATCACCTTCCCCCCAGAGTGGGGCATGAGCCTCCCTGGCACCGAGAGATTTCTACCAAGCACCAACTAACATTGCAACTGGAAAAAGACCTCAAATAACAGGAGGGGGAAGATAAAGACAAATGAGTTTACATGCCTAAGAGAATTCAAAGTGAGTCAGGAAGTCATCCTAGAAGTAACATTTACATATATCAGCAGGATCTCATAGACTTCCAAAGTGGATACTACCACAAAGAGTGGGGCTCCTGAGGACTCTGGAGAGACCCAGGTCCTAGGGTCAGTGCAGATAGCTCCGGATTTTGGTGCTTGCCAGGGGGCCCTACTTTGGAGTTTGTGCTCCTGAGAGTGTCAGGGTTGGACTCAATTATGTCTACCCTTCATATGGCTCATATGTACCTTCTATTTAAACCTATATTTGGTGCTGGAATTTGTAGGTGTACATCCAGAAACTCGAGTCTTTGGGCTGTCCATGTGCAGATGGGCCCGGAACCTTGGAGGATTGGCAACACCTAGTCTACAGATAATTGCACTCACTCAGGACAACTGGCAGGGAGATGATGATGGGCAGTGGACATCCCATGAATGGAGAGAGTCTGCAGTTGCAGGCAGGATAGTCCCATCCATCTTCCCCATGGGATATAAGCCCTTTTTCAATTGGAGGTGTATTAGACATCACCATCCAAGAATCCTCAGGATTGAGGGAAGAGCTAGTAGACTTACTGATATTCTACTATAGACATATTTTGATTCTATCAATGGAAGAAATTACAACATTGATGTGGAGTCAGTGGCCACTGTAGGCTCTGGGAGAAGGGAGAAGGAAAAACAGTTGTAATACAGGGGCTTTTTCAGGACTTGGGAATCACCCTGAGTGACATTTCAATGACAGATATAGGCCATTTCATATCATCACATAACATGCAAAACTGTGTGGGAAAGAGTGTAGACTACATTCTGAACTATGGTTCATGCTGAATGGCAAAGCACCAGAATGCCTTTTTCAACTGCAATGAATGTGCCATACTAATGAAGAATGTTTATGTGGGAGGTTGTGGGAGTTGTGCGGAGTGGGGCATTTGGGAATCCCTGCATTTTTTGTGTAAAATCTATGTAATCTAAGCATCTTTTTAAAAACAATACAAATAGAAAGAATTTTTGATGAAAGTTTGAGTTTATAAATCTAAAAGTTGACTGATCATATCTTTCCAAACATTTTCAGAGTTAAAAAATTTAGAAACCCAGCTTTATATTTTTAGAAAATAAAAATGAAAACACTTCAGAAGGTCATATATCATTTTGACTGAAATTGTGAAATTCACCAAATAAACATGCTCTCATGATTCATTAATAATATAACCTTGATTTCACTCATAATGGCAATTTTTGCTGCTAAAATACTTCACCCAGATGTGGCCATGTAATGGATTGCTTATTGGCTATTGAGATTTAAGCAAGAGTTATGCTTGATTTCTTAGAAAACTGTCATAAGGAGCTGATAAATGTAGAGGATGATCGCTTTTCACCCAACCTAATTTTTCAGCCTTAGAATGTAATTGTGATACTGTATTTCACAGGGTTGTATTACAATTGCTTAAAACTGTACAAATTATTCAAATGAAAAAATTACCAAAAGTTTAACCCTCAAATTATTTATATTTCAGAAAGTGCCAGTAGTATTCAAGAGACTGTAATTTCTAGGACCTATATACTTAATTTATTAGCACATACACCAAAAGTAAATAAATTTACCCTCTTTAGAAACTTCCTTTACTTATATACTTTCTTAGTGTTCCTTCATGGTCTTCCTGATATCATCTTAATATTGCCTGGTCTTGGGAGAATGAATAATATTGTCTACTTTGTGGAGACCTTAACTGATAATCTCCTAAATTACCACAGCAAGGGATGACATCCTCAAGTCACTCTCTGCATATAAAATCAACTAATCGCTCACCTCCATACTGTGCATATTTCAATGGAAATTGGTACTGGAAAATCACTGTGTTCTACTTCATCTGGGTAGAAGACTAGACAAAGGAAACCTCTCACTGTATTAAAAGAATGTCTATTTTACTGTGCAAAATAGACTTCAACATTTTAAACCAGAGACTTTCCTAAATTGCATAATTTTGTCCTGATTTTTATTTTTATTCTGAGTAAAAAAAAAAAGAAGCACTCCATTCTTAAAGACTTATGACAACAATTTCATTTCAAAAGGAACACAAAAGCATTTTAAAAAATAACAAACACTATTTATGAAGAACTTTGTGCCACATTTACTGCAAACAATTGAATGAAGACATTATAAATGTTTGTTGTTTTAAGCCACTAAGTTTATATCTATATAGCTCACGAGTGTTAATGACTGCTAGAGCTCCAGCTGAAGGGAGGGAACAAAATTTATTCTATCTATTATTAATAAAGGAGAAATAAGAAAGTTGTAACAACAACCTAAAAGGGCACTTGCAAATTTTCAAAAGACACTTCCAATTAAAACTCTTTAGCAAGATGTCAGTCTCATGAGAAAGTCAATGAAAGTTATTAATCATTTAGCAGACAAAAAAAGAAAATCTCTATGCTTACGTCAATTGAAAAGGGAAAAATTAAAACACCATTTCTGAAAAAAATTCTCAGTAAATTATAAATATAAAGGAACTTGAAGACCTGACCAAGGCCATCCATGATAAAACTACAAGTAACATCAAATAGTGAGTTTTTTCCCATTAATATCAGGAAAAACACAAGGATGTCTTCTCACCACCACTATTCACAATTGTATTGGGGGTTCAAGTAAGTGCAGTAAGATAAGAAAATGAAATTAAAGGCACCAAGAATGAAAAGGGAAAAAGTAAAATTGTGTTTATTAGCAGATGACATTATCTTCTGTGCATTAAAATTAAATAGAATCTACAAATAAGAACCAATAAATGTTAAACTGAACTTGATGCCTTGTAATACACTTCATTGGACATGATGTGCTGTTTGTTTATATATTGCAGATTTGACTTGCTAAAATTTTAGTAAGAATTTCTTCATCTATGTTCTTGAAAGATGTTTGTGTTATCAAAATACTGTTGACCTTACAGAACGATTTGGGACATATTACTTCCTCTTCAGTTTCCTGGAAGATTTTGATTATAACTTGGTTCTCCTTTAAAATACCATTTTAAAAGCATCAAAAACTATGAAATTCTTACAGAAAAATATGACAAATATGTAAGCCTTGTTTACTAAAAACTAGAAAATATTGCTCAGAGAAGTTATAGAACACCTAAATATATGGAGGGATGCTCCATATACAGCAATTGTGAGACTCAGCATTTCAAGAAGCTAATTGTCCCCAAATTATTCTACAGATTCAAATCAATTCCAAACAAAACCCAAACAAAGTTTTTTTTTTTTTTAGAAAATGACAAGGTTTCATAAAATTTTATGAATAACTGCAAAGGAATTAGTATAGTCAAAAATAATTTGAAAAGGAAGAATGAATTTGGAGTCCTCACATCATCTATCTTAGTTTGCCAGAGTGCTATGACAAAAATGACACAATGGGTTGACTAAATCAATTCAAGGAGATGAAAGAAAATGTGGCTAAAGAGATAAAGGGTATTAAGAAGACAATGGGCTAGCATAAAGAGGAACTTAAAAGTATAAAAGAAGCATAATAAAAATTATGGGGATGGAAGACACAATAGTAGAGATTAACATAGAGACATGCAACAGCAGATCTGTACAGGCAGAAGAAAGAATCAGCAAACTACAAGACAGGACAATCAAAATCATAATTCAGAGGAAGAGATAGAGAAAACAATAGAAAAAAATTGAGCAATGCCCCTGAGATTTGAGTGACAGCATAAAGCACACAAACATATGCATCATGGGTATCCCAGAAGGAGAAGAGAAGGAAAATGGGTGGAAAGACTATCTGAAGAAATAATGGCTGAAAATTTCCTAACTCTTATCAAAGACACACATATAAATGTCCAAGAAATGCAACATATTCCAAGCATAATGAATCCAAGAGACCTACTCTGAAACACATACTAATCAGAATGTCAAACATGAAAGAAAAAGAGAGAATTCTAAAAGCAACAAGAGAGAAGTGATTCAACAAATAAATGGGATCCAAATAAGACTAAGTGTTGATTTCTCATTAGAAAAAATGGAGGCAAGAAGACAGTAAAGAAATTGAATTAGTCACCAAAAATCTCCCAACACAGAAACGCCTAGAAACAGATGGCTTCAGAACTGAATTCTTCCAATCTTTCCAAGAAGAGTTAAAACCGATCCTATTGAAACTCTTCCAAAAAATTGAAGAAGAGCAAACAGAAACTAACTCCTTCTATGAGGCCAATATCACCCTAACACCAAAATCCAGATAAAGATACTATAAAAGAAGTAAATTACAGATGAATTATTCTTATGAATAAAGATGCAAAAATCCTCAAACAGTACTTGCAAATGGCATCTAACAGGACATTAAAACAACCGTACATCATGATCAAATGGGTCTTATTCCAGTTATGCAAGGGTAGTTCAACATATGAAAATTAAATAATGTAATGCACCACATTACAAAACAATAGGAAAAAACTACACGATTATGTCCATTTATGCAGAAAAGACATTTGAAAAATCCAGCGTTCATTCTTGGTATAAATGCTTTGAAAAATAGGAGCAGAAGGAACTTTCCACAACACATTAAAGGTCGTATTTGAAAAACCCACTGCTAACATCATACTCAATGGTGAAAGTTCATGTGCTTTCCCTCTAAAATCTGGAACATGAGAATTATGCCCAGTGTCACCACAGTTATTCAGCATTGTACTGGATATCAAACCAGAGTAGTCAGGCAACAAAAAGAAATAAAACCCATCCAAATTAGAAAGGAAGAAGTAAAATTTTCACTATTTGCAGATTACATGATCCTATATATAAAAAGAAAAATTTTTTTAAAAAGTACAACGCAGTTACCAGAAAAAATAAACGAATTCAGCAAAGTGGCAGGGTGCAAGATCAGTATGCAAAAATTGGTAGTATTTCTAAGCACTAGTAGTGAGCATTATGAGGAAGAAATGAAGAGATAAATTCCACTTACAGTAGCAACTAAAAGAATCAAATATCTAGGAATAAATTTAACCAAGGATATAAAG
>JAQZBX010112442.1:0-10192 GCA_029593785.1 Cabassous unicinctus | reverse complement strand
CCATTCATCCATCCGTTGATGGTCACTTGGGTTGCTTCCATCTTTTGGCAATTGTGACTAATGTCACTATGAAATTTGTATGCAAATATCTGTTTGAATCCTTGCTTTCACTTCTTTTTGGTATATATCTAGTATCAGGATTGCTGGGATATGGTAATTCTGTACTTAGCTTTCTAACAAACTGCCATACTGTGTTCCATAGCAACTGCACTATTTTGCATTCCTATCAGCAATGAACGAGTTTCCCTATTTTTCCATATCCTCCCTAACTCTTGCAACATTTTGAATTTTTAAAAAATAGTAGCCATTCCAGTGGCAGTGAAGTGGTATCTCATTGTGATTTTGATTTGCATTTCCCTAAAAACTAGTGATGGTGGGGGAAAAAAACTAGCGATGCTGAGCATGTTTTCATGTGCATTTTCGCTATCTATATATCCTCTTTTTAGAGGTTTGTATCCAAGTCTTTTGCCCCTTTGTAAATGGATTGTTTTTATTTTAATTGCTGAATTGAATGATTTATTCTTATAGTCTGGATATTAAACCATTTTGGATATGTGGTTTCTAAATATGTTCTCCCATTGATTAGCTTGTCTTTTCAGTTTGTTTTAAATTCCCTTGATGCACAAAAGTTTGTAATTTTGATGAGGTCTCATTTATCTATTTTGTTGTTGTTTGTGCTTTGAGTGTAACGTCTAAGGAACCATTGCCTGACACAATCTAGTGTTTGCAATATGTATCAGTTTCCAATGCTGTTGTAAGAAATTACCACAAACTAGCAGTATAAAGTAACTCAAACTTATTACCTTTCAGTTCTGGAAGTCAGTGTTGGAGAAGATGCTGAGACTCAGAGCATAAAGGGTTAAGCATTCAAGAAACATGCTTGCTGGCAGAGACACATTAGTAAATGTCTCCAATGTCTCTGCGTACTGCAGAGGTCAATAGGAGGAAGCAGAGTAAGATGAACCCACCACTAAGAAGTTACTGTATAAATTCCTAAGAAAAACTATCTAGTAATACAGGAACAGGTAGTGCTCTCACACACCAAGCTGAGATATTAGATAGACTAAGGCATTTAGGGCTAGAAATAATTTTTATACTTATGCCCCTTGGTAGACTGCCAGAGAAGGCAGTGTTTTGCTGTAGGAAGAGAAACATAGTGGGAGAGCAAGTTTAGGGGTGAAGAATTTATGCATTGTTTTAAGCTAAATAAAAGAAAGGGTCACAGTGAGCTCTAGGCTGCTGTTTTTTGCCTGAGTGAGCTACAGCCCTCTTCTTCATATGCATCAACTTGTCTGACTCTTTCTTTTGTGCCACACCCTGACAACAACATATGGCACCCAACCTGGTGCTCGAGCCAGGACTCTAGGTGAGTTAACCCAATGGGTGTCTAAGTGCTCCGCGGTTGGTATGTAGAGCCGGTGGGAGAAGCAGAGATCATGGGTAATTCCCCATCTCAGCTTGATGAGTATGCAGAGATTTTGAAATCTCTTCTTCATAGTTCAGGGGTAAGGACTAAGGAACATACCCTTCGAGAGCTGTTACGTTTGATACAGCGGCATTGTCAGTGGTTTTCTTCTTCAAAACGAAACCAATTAAATCCTAAAGTCTGGCAGAATGTGGGGAAGGCTCTTAGACGAGCTCATCAACGTGGAGAACTTGTGTCGGCTGATGTATGGGCTGCTTATCAGCAAATTACCTTGGCTATACGACCTTTTCAGAGTGAAGAAGATTTACCACAGGATGCCGGCCCTCTTAAAATTGATGTGTCTACTTCTCCCATCCCTGTAGACTCTCCAGAGCATTCTTCTCCGGAGATGCTTTCTGAGGAGGCCAAAGAGTGGCCTGTGCCACCACCTCCTGAAAATCCTCCTTTAGCTCCCTTTTTGTCACCTTCTGAGGAGGTTAAGAATAGTGGAGACTCCTCCATAATTTTGGAAATGAAAAAAATTTCAGCTAGGTTGGACAATTTATTTCAAGCTCAATGTAAGATTAATGCCTTTCCTGTCTCCACTAATGTTCTTCCTCCCAAGGACACTCCTCCTGTTGACTTACAGTATAAGATACGCCGTAATTGTTTTAAATTTCCTATTGATGCATATTTGAATGAGACTCCGGTATTCCCTTCTAGTAATGTTTCTCCTGATGCTTTGTTGTTTCCGATTACTAGACAACCTTTCCCTCCAGATCCTCAATATCCTCAAGTTGGTATTAATGTTAACCATGAACCTATTGAATTTTAATTTTATAAAATTCTTAAAACTTCCATATCAAATTATGGTCCAAATTCACCTTATGTGCAGGGTCTTTTGGGTTCATATGCTAATGAAAATTTGCTAATTCCCATTGATTGGGAAACTTTGGCTAGAACTGTATTGGAAGCTGGTCAATATTTACAGTTTAAGTCTTGGTGGAGGGATGAGGCGGAGCAGATAGGCCATGCCAATGCAGCACGGAATCCGCCTGGAGCTACTTTTGATGAACTTACTGGGAATGGTACGGCTGCTCCTTTGCGTGCTCAAGCCCAACTGTGAAATTCTCCTCTAGATCAGATAAAAGATATTTGCTTATGGGCTTGGTCTAAAGTATCTTCCTCTGGTGAAGTTGATAAGGCTTTCACAAAAATAATTCAAGGCACAAATGAACCATATACTGATTTTTTGGCTCATCTTCATGATGCTATTCGCAAGGTGGTTGTTCATGCAGAAGCTCAGTCTGTTTTGCTGCTTACATTGGGATTTGAGAATGCTAATGTTGACTGTCAAAAAGCCTTATTACCAATAAAACAGAAGGGAGGTACTATTGAAGACTACATACGTGTATGCCGTGATGTGGGCTCTGGTTCTTTTAATGCCAATTTATTAGCTTCAGTTTTTTTGCAAATGACTCAGGCTAGATGACCCACTGTTAAATGTTATAAATGTGGGAAGACAGGTCATTATCAGGGGGATTGCTATCAGCAAATGAAAAATACTCCTATAAAAACTAAAGGTCAATTTTCCGCTACCCCACCAGAGATATGTAGGCATTGTGGCAAGTGTAGGCATTGGAGCACTGAGTGCCGTTCCCTTAAAGATAAATTTGGTAATATTATTTCAGAGAGCAATTCGGGAAATGGAATGACGGCTCGGCCTGGGGCCCGAAACCAAAAACGGGCCCTTTTTGACCTGTGCTTCACCAATATCCAGTCAGCTCCGTTCAGGAGCATCAGGCACTCAATTCCCGAGAGGGGGAATAAAAGTGCAAGATTTATTTCATGCTACAAAGGATAGTGCTGCATTGGATATACCTAACCCCTATAAATGTACTATACTTCCATCACAAGGCATTGTTCAAATTCCTACAAATATCTATGGCCCTTTGCCATCAGGGACTGTGGGGTTGGTTATTGGGCGAAGTAGTTTGACTATAAAAGGGGTGCAAGTACATTTGGGAATTATTGATGCTGATTATGAAGGTCAAATTTATATTATGATGTCTGTGCCTCAACCTCATACTTTTCCGCCCAGGGAGCGCATAGCTCAGATATTACTTTTACCCTATCAGCAGGGTAAGGATTTATCAGAAAAAAGAACAGGTGGCTTTGGAAGCACCAACCATCAAGTTTTTGGCAAACTTTCATTAGACAGGATTGTCCCACTATTCAAGTTGTTTTTGAAGATGGTATTACTATTTCTGGATTAGTGGACACAGGAGCTGATGTTTCCATCATTGCCACTGCACAATGGCCAGCAGAATGGCCACAGCATACTGTGAAAGCAACTTTTGTGGGACTTGGCACATTAAATGAGATTGGCCAGGCCCATGCTCCTATTCAGTATTATGGCCCTGATGGACAAGAGGTGAAAATCCAACCCTATACCGCTCCTATTTCACTTACTCTCTGGGGACATGATTTATTACAACAATGGGGAGCTACTTTAACTATTCCAACTATTTCCACTCCTGTTAAGCAAATGCTGTTAAACATGGGATTTAACCCCCTTCTAGAGACAAAGAATGACAACAAAGCCATCCAAAGACATCCTGGTGATCGTAGGGAACTGGGCTATACAAGCTTACAGGATTTAGAATAGGGGCCACTGTTCATCATTATGCTCTGTCATTAAAATGGAAAACTGATAAACCAATATGGGTAGAACAGTGGCCCTTAACTAAAGAAAAGATGGAAGCATTACATTAACTCATTGCAGAGCAGCTACAGTTAGGGCATATTGAATATACTACCAGTCCTTGGATTTCTCTAGTTTTTGTTGTAAAGAAAAAATCAGGGAAATGGAGAATGCTTACTGATTTAAGAAAAATCAATGAAATAATTCAGCCTATGGGTGCACTTCAGTTAGGATTACCTAACCCCACGTTAATACCTAAAAATTGGCCCTTAATAGTTATCAATTTAAAAGACTGTTTTTACACCATCCATTTGCAGCCATCTGATTGTGAAAAATTTGCATTTACTGTACCTGAATTTAATAATGCATCTCCTACTCAGAGGTATCAATGGAAGGTATTGCCACAGGGTATGTTAAATAGTCCCACTTTATGTCAATATTTTGTACAGCAACCGCTTGATAAACTTAAAAAGAAATATCCATCATTAATATGTTATCATTATATGGATGATATTTTGCTAGTGCATAAAAATGAGCTAATTTTTAGAGATATACAAAAATTTTGTAAAGCATATAGCCTTGTTATTGCCACTGAGAAAATGCAATTTTCTACCCCCTGGAAGTATTTGGGGTTTCAATTAGATGAACAATCTATTCGACTGCAAAAGGTAGAAATTAGAAAGGATACTTTACAAACTTTCAATGACTTTCAAAAATTGTTAGAATACATTAATTGGCTTTGGCCAGCTGTGGTATTCCTAATTATATGCTTCAACATTTATTTAAAACATTAGAGGGTGATTCTCAATTAAATAGTCATAGTGCTTTAAGTCCTGAGGCTTTGCAGGAATTAAATATAATTGAAAATATCATTCAAGAAGCACAATTGCAACGTATTGATTCTTATGAGCAATTGCGATTATTAGTTATTCATACTCTTTATTCCCCCACTGGAATTTTAACACAGGCTAATCATGTTATTAAATGGATTTTTTTTAACCTAATAAACAGTCAAAATTATTGGAAACTTATATAAATAAAATGGCACACATCATAATAAAAGGCCGTTTACGCTTGCGACAACTATGTGGAATGGAACCACAAGAAATAATTTTGCCTCTTACAAAGAAAGAGATGGAGCAAGCTATTTTGTTAAATGAGTCTTGGCAAATAGCTATCAGTGACTATTTTGGCAAATTAGATAATCATTTTCCTAAAATTAAACTTTTCCAATTTCTGAAATTACAAAATTGGATATTACCAAAAAAGATTGTTGATTCCCCAATTCCAGAAGGACAAACATATTTTACTGATGCCAATAAATTTGGGGTAGTTGGTTATTGGTCCCCACAATCTGCTAAGACTGTTCAGAGCCCATTTACATTGGTATAAAAGGCAGAATTATTTGTAATTGTATTGTTATTAACTGATCAGCAAATTGCTCTTAATATTGTCACAGATTCACAATATTGTTATGCTGTAGTAAAATATATAGAAACTGTTCATATTCCTTTATCAGATTCAGAATTGCATACCTTATTTCATCAGCTGCAAAACTTAATTTGGCAAAGACAGTATCCTCTCTTTATCACTCACATACGAGCGCACATTACGTTACCTGGCCATTTTACTGCAGGTAATCGATGCATTGATTCCCTCATTGGAACTGTTCAATCTGCATGATTGGAACATAATCAATTTCACACCAACGTGAGACGCTTGAAGCATTCCCATTCTATTACTTCGCAAGCTCGAATGATTGTTCGAAGTTGCACCCAATGTCAAGCCATTCATTCTCCTTCCTTGCCTCCTGGCGTAAAGCCTCGTGGAGATACTATTAATCACATTTGGCAAATGGATGTTACTATTTTTCCTCAATTTGGTAGATTAAAGCATATTCATCATTCTGTAGATACTTTTTCTTCTTTATCTTGGGCTATAGCCCTCCCTACTGAGAAGGGTGATAGTGTTATTACTTATTTACTAGAAGCCTTTGCTCACATGGGAGTTCCAAAAATCATCAAAACAGATAATGCTCCTGCATATATTTCTCTTAAATGTAGAACATTTTTTCAAAATTATAATATTACTCATGTGACAGGTATTCCTTATAATAGCATGGGTCAAGCTATTATTGAATGTAAAAATAGAATGCTGAAGGCTATGCTTGAAAAACAGTGAGGAGGAGAATATGTGGATACCCCCAAGCAAAGACTTATGAAAGCTTTATACACACTCAATTTTCTAAATGAGGATGCAAATGGTTGTACCCCTATGAGCAAACACTGGCCAGGGGAAAAATTACAACCATTAGAACAGCCTGTTTTGTACTTAAACTTAGAAACTAATCAATGGGAACTGGCAACTGTTATCCGTTGGGGCCGTGGTTTTGCTTATATTTCTACAGGTGCAGCAAAGGTCTGGGTTCCAGATAAAAGAATAAAATTAAGTCATGAATCCTCACCAGCCCATAAATGAAGAAATAAAGAAGGTGAAATACAGATTGCAAAGAAACAAAGCCCAAAGTATCACCTTGTTTCCTATTATAAAAATTTAAAAAATCACAGTGCCAATACGGGGACGATTAAAATCAAGAACACATCTCAACCCTGAAACCTTGTTTTTGGCCATGCTAATTATTACTACTATACAGGTAAGTTGGAGTTATAGTGATAATAATTATACATACTGGGCCTATATACCTAATCCACCCCTATTAAGAGGGTGTCCTGGATAGATCCTCCAGGTATGATTTATAATAATCTCACTGTCCAATTTCCTGGACCATTTGACAACCATGGACCATTGAAGCCTGAGGAGGAAGGGCAATTGATTGACAATTACTCTACAGGAGTGGAAGGCATGCCCATATGTTTTGGAGAGGGAAATCATTGTTTGAAATTGCATTATCAATTATGGTTAATTATTGGAAAAGATGGTACTCATAATCACCACTCCATTTATGCACTTGCAGCACAAGGATTTAGAGGCTATATTTCTCAAAGTAATATTCCAATTCCTGCAGGGATTCCTATGTGCCAGATTCCTTATGTGTATGCTAACGGTCCTGTATTTCCATAGACTGTGTGTCATGGCTCAGAATTACGAATGTTAGTTAATAATCCTTATGGAATTATCTATGATTGGAGTCCTGTGGCCTCGGCTCGTGAAACAGGCCAGCCATTTGATTTGAAATGGCATAAGGAGAACCAAAGCATAAGTACACATGCAAATAATTCCATTATCTGGCATGGGGGAGGCTTTACACCCCCTAATCCTTTTAGAATGGGCCATCGCCCTCAGCCGCATTTCTGGAAATTAACCTCAGCTTTCTGCACTGTTGGTTCTTGGCAGGGCCACATTTCTAACATAAGTACTAATTATACTTTTACCCTGACTCGTAATAATACTGAATGGGTTAGAGCTTGTGTGAGGCTTCCTTATGTTCTGTTATTGGGTAATATTGTATGGAATAATAGTAATGGGGCCATAAAATGTTTAAACAAATGCTCTTTATATACTTGTATTAACAATTCTATTAGTTTCTCAAATACCTCTAGTCTTTACATCTTAAGAGCAAGAATTGGAGTATGATTGCCAGTACAGATGAATCAGGAATGGCAAGAGACCCCAGTAATGGGGATATTAACTCCCATCTCCAAAAAATTGCTGAAAAGGACAAGAAGATTTGTTGGAATGCTAATAGCTTGTAATTATGGGTATTATAGCCGTAACAGCAGCAGCGGCTACTGCAGGTATAGCTCTTCAACAAGGAGTTCAAACTGCTGATTTTGTGTGAACATGGCAACAAAATTCAGAACAATTATGGGGAACTCAAAAACAAATAGATTCAGAAATACATGAGGAATTAGCAGATTTAAGACAAACTGTTATTTTGTTAGGAGATCAGATTCAAGCTATGAAATTACAAATGAAAATGAAATATGATTGGAATCAAACATCTTATTTTATTACTCCTGTACTTTACAATGCAAATGAATTTCCTTGGGACTCTGTGAAAAAACATCTTTTAAATCATGATAATTTAACTAAGGAAATTCTGTACTTACAACAGAATATTCATCAAACATTTGAAAAACAATTACAAATTTTAACTGGGGAACATATTTTGAACAGGCTCATGCATGGATGAGAACAGTTGCATGGTCTATCAGGATCTGTTATGTTCATATGTATAATTGTCTTGATATTATGTTTTTTATATTGTTTGATCTACAAAAGATTGTGACAACTTAACCAATTAATACACTGACGATCTGCTACTATGCACGTTATGCTATCAAAATTAAAAGGTAAGGGGGAAATAAAGGAAGAAACAGGGAGCCAGATAAACTTAGATTGAACCCAAAATGGGAGCATTTTCTTGGAGCAAAGCACAGTCGAGCATATGTGGCATAGTAATTACTGTTACTGTTACTGTTACCTCTAGTCCAACTTTCTGTCTTCAAAATTTGATTTTTAGTAAGTGGTCCCACTCGATTGTGGGTCCATCTGGGATCTTGGAAATGAGGAGAGACCCTCGAACCCTTCTCTGACTGGCAGAACATCCCACCAAGGTTTTATGGTGGCCTTTGGGGTGGGCAAAGTCAGGACTCTCTCCCCATTACCAGACCTGAAGGAAGCAGAGATTAAATATAGTATGAGACATCTCAGACAAGAGACGTTGAGCTAGTGTGAGCAAGATATGTTGAGTCTACGAGATTGAGTATCGCACAAAATCCTGTTGAGCCTGGCGATGAGTCTTCAAGACTGTATATAGTATAAGAAATCTCTGACAAGATACATTGACTCTGTGCAAGCAAGATACGTTGAGTCAGGAAGATTAAGTAATTGCACAAAATGAAGTCTTGGGCAAGAGATGGGGCCTAAAGTAAGGACTAGAGGCTAACAACACTTAAAATAAGTCTTAAAAAGGAAAATGAAAAGTCTATTAGAAAACCTCACCGGTTTGTTTGACCAATTTAATCAATTTCTCAGCTCAAAAGTTTATACTTTGATCAAATTAATGTCCATTTTACATCATTTCTTCTCTAGTAGCTTCAGTGTGGTGATCATTGGTGCTTTGCTACTCTTAACTGTAAAAGGAGGCATTCACGTAGTGCTACTGTTCTGCATTAACAGGACTCATAAGACCAGCCATGCCAATGACTGGATTCTGCTTAAACCCTTGACTCTCAAACCCCTGTCCATGGCAGGTTGGCTGGTAGCCAAAGACGGGTAAGACCTTCAGAGGAAGGCAACCTAAGACAGGCACAGTCACCCTGGACAAAAAACAAAAAAGGGGGAGATGTTGGAGAAGATGCTGACAGTCAGAGCATAAAGGGTTAAGCATTCTACAAGCATGCTTGCTGGCAGAGACACATTAGAAAATGTCTCCAAGGCCTTTGTGTACTGCAGACATCAATAGGAGGAAGCAGAGCGACATGAACACACCACTAAGAAGTTACTGTATAAATTCCTAAGAAAAACTATCTAGTAATACAGGAACAGGTAGTGCTCTCACACACCAAGCTGAGATATTAGATAGACTAAGGCATTTAGGGCTAGAAATAATGTTTATACTTATGCCCCTTGGTAGACTGCCAGAAAAGGCAGTGTTTTGCTGTAGGAAGAGAAACATAGTGGGAGAGCAAGTTTCTCTTGCTCAAGGGGTGAAGAATTTATGCATTGTTTTAAGCTAAATAAAAGAAAGGGTCACAGTGAGCTCTAGGCTGCTGTTTTTTGCCTGAGTGAGCTGCAGCCCTCTTCTTCATATGCATCAACTTGTCTGACTCTTTCTTTTGTGCTGCACCCTGACAACAACAAGTCAGTAATACAAAATGGACTGATCAGTCTAAAATTATCTTGTTGGAAGGGATATGTTCTTTACAAGCCTCTAAGGAAATATCTGTTTTGATCACCCTTTTCCAGATTCTAGAGGATGCCCACAACACTTAGCTCAATGAACTCTTCCATCTCAAAAGCCAGTAATGGATGGTCAAGATGTTCTCATACTGCATCCCTCTGACACTGACATTTACACCATTCTCCTCAACATTTTAGGTCCACTGTGATTATAGTGG
>JAQZBX010112441.1:0-10194 GCA_029593785.1 Cabassous unicinctus | reverse complement strand
CAGTTTCCCATTTCATTGTAGATACTCCACTTTTTTATTCCTATTACTCTGCACTGCTAACATGAGTTAAACATTCATTTTACTAAGTCTTATATGGCCCCTCTCCTAACTTTTATTACTTCTATTATCCTTTTTCTTTTCTTATCTCTTTTGATTTCTCTGGCCCTAATATTTTTCCTTCAAGGGAACAGAGAAAACATCAAGGAAATAGAACAAGAAGAACAAAGTGTCAAAGAGAAAACTTAACACACACACAAAAGCAGCAGCTAAACAAAATTCTAAGGCAGAGAAAGAAGCTAATCAATTGAGTAAACCCATCAAGATAAATGATGACCAGAGGGCAACAAAAAATTATAAACCATACTAAGAAACAGGAAGATATGGACCAGTCCAATGAACAAACTAAAAACCAGGAAGAGATGCAGAGCAGGGAATAACTAATCAAAGCTGTCCAAACAAATATCATGGACCAAATTAATGAAGTGAAGGAAGAGATTAAGGATATTAAGAAGACACTGGGAAAACATACTCAAGAAATTGTAAACATACATAAAAAGATAACTGATATGATGTTGATGAACGACATATTCCAAGTAATCAAAAACATGCTGGAATCACATAACAGCAGATTTGAACAGACAGAAGAAAGAATTAGTGATGTGGCAGAGTGTACATCTGAAAATCAAACAGATACTAGAACAGATAGATAAAAAGATAGAAAAATTTCAGCAGGGAATTGGGGATTTAAACGACAACACAAAACACACAAACATATGCATTATAGGCATTCCAGAGGGAGAAGAGAAGGGAAAGGGAACAGACAGAGTGTTGAAGGAAATAATGGCTGAAAATATCCAAACCCTATTGAAGGAGATGAATGTACATGTAGAGGAAGCACAGCACACCCCAAACAGGATAAATCATAACAGGCCTACTTCAAGACATATACTTCTCAAAATCACCAATGCTCAAGACAAAGAGAAAATACTCAAAGCAGCAAGAGTAAAGAAAGCCATCACATACAAGGGAATCTTAATAAGATTAACTGTTTATTTCTCATCTGAAACCATGGAGGAAGAAGACAGTTGTATGACATAGTCAAGGCACTCAAAGAAAAAAACTTCAAGTAAAGAATTCTCTAGCCAGGAAAGCTGGCATTCAAAAATGATGGAGAGTTTAGAATATTCACAGATAAACAGAAATTTAGATAGTATGCCAATAAGAAACCTGCCCTTCAAGAAATGCTAAAGGTAGTTCTACAAGTTGAAAGGAAAAAACAGGAGAGAGAAAAGTGGAAGAGAGTGGAAGAACAACTAAAAAGACAAAAAGAGAGATAAAAACAACATATGACACACATAAACTCAAAGAAAATATGGCTGATGTAAGAAATTCCTCGAGACTGATGACACTGAATGTTAATGGATTAAATTCACCAGTCAAGAGACACAGATTGGTGGAATGGATAAGAAAATATGACCCATCTATATGTTGTCTACCTGAAACCCACCTTAGACCCAGGGATTCAAGGAGGCTGAAAGTGAATGGCTGGAAAACAATTTTACAAGCAAACAACAACCAAAAAAGGGCAGGATTAACTATATATTGGACAAAACAGAATTTAAATGCAAAATTATTCTAAGAGACAAAGATGGATACTATATATTCGTCAGATGGTTAATCTTTCAAGAAGAAAGAACAATAATAAACATTTATTCACTTAATCAGGGAGCCTCAAAATACATGATGCAAACACTGGAAAGACTAAGTGGGGACATAAATGCCTCTACAATTATAGTGGGGGACTTTAATACACCATTATCACCATTAGACAGAACATCTCAACAAAGAATCAATAAAGTAAGAAAGAATCTAAATAACACACTAGACATATACAGAACACATGCATCCAAATCCAGTGGAAATGTTCAAATGGTCACAGGGCATTGTCACAGTAGGTGGAGAATCACTCAATAAATAAGAGTATAGTGACTCCCCATCTTGGAGAGCTCTGCCACATTCTCTAAGGGAGCAGCAACCGTCCCCCAAATGCAGGGGCAATGACTAGCAAGTGAGGATGATCCACTGATGGGCCCTTGATATTGATGACTAGCCTTATGAGCCTTTGCTCTTGAAATTGAAACTTAGCCTATTGTTATGGGGTGCCTAAGGGTTACCTCCTGAGAGCCTCCTTGTTGCTCAAACGTGGCCTCTCTCTAAGCCAAACTCAGAATATGAATGCATTACCTTCCTCCCAGTGTGGGACATGACTCCCAGGGATGAGGCTTCTGGGCACTGAGGGATTGTTACCTAGCACCAGCTGGCAATGCGACTGGAAAAAGACCTTAAATAAAAGGGGGAAAAGTTAAAGACAAATGAGTTTATATGGTTAAGTGACTTCAAACTGAATTGGGATGTCATCCCAGAGGTAATGCTTACACACATCTCAGTAAGATCTCATAGAATTCAAAAGAAGATATCACCACCCCAAACAGTGGGGCTCCTGAGGGATCTGGAGACATCCAGTTCCTTTGTCATGGTGAATAGCTCTGGAGTTTGCTGCCTTGCCAGTGGGCCTTACTTTGGACTTTGTGTTCCTGAAAGTGACAAAGTTGGATTCAATTATGTCTTCCCTGCACATGGCTCATCTGTCTCTTCTATTCAAACCTATACTTGGTGCTGAAGTTTGTAGGTGTACATCCAGAGATTTGAGTCTTTTGGTTGTTCATGTGCCAGCTGGGCCTGGAACTTCAGTGGAACAGCCACATCTACTGTACAACTAATTGGTCTCACTTAGGACAATTGGCAGGTAAATGATGATGGACAACAGCCATCCCAGGGAATGGAGAGTGTCTGCAGCTGCAGACAGGATTATCCCATCCATCTTCCCCATGGGATATAAGCCCCATCTCATTGGAGTTGGAGTGGACATCACCATCCCTGACTTATCATGATGGTGGGAAGAGCTTTGGACTAGAGTGGACTTACTGGTATTCTACTATAGAAATATTGTGATTCAAGCAATGGAAGAAATTACAACATTAATGTAGAGCCAGTGGTCACTGGAGGCTCTGGGGGTAGGGAGAGGGAAAAGCAGTTGTAATACAGGGGATTTTTCAGGACTTGGGAATTGTCTTGAGTGAGATTGCAATGACAGATATAGGTCATTTTACATCATCATATAACATGCAGAACTGTGTAGGAGACAGTGTTGTCTACAATGTGAACTATGGTCCATGCTTAATGGCAAAGACCCAGGATGTGTTTATCAATTGCAATGAATGTGCCACACTAATGAAGAATATTTATGTGGGAGTCTGTGAGAGGTGTGGGAAGTGGGCATAAGGGAATCCCTATATTTTTTGTATAACATTTATGTAATCTCACTTTTAAAAATAATAATATTTTTTTTTTAAAGAAAGACAGAGAACAACCAGAGAGATGGCAGCAGATGAAGGAGCTACTAGACTGAGCTTATGCTACTGGGCAGTTAGTTATCAACCAGAGCTTTCTAAAGCACATGTTTGGGGACTCCAGGAGACCAGAAGACCATCCTGCAACATCCTTGAAAGAATGGCAGAAGAAGACTGCCCATCTGTAGAAAGGATTCTGAAGTAGAGCACTCCACACCTTGAAGGCCAGTGCCCA
Organism: Cabassous unicinctus; assembly: GCA_029593785.1. Taxonomy (NCBI): domain Eukaryota; kingdom Metazoa; phylum Chordata; class Mammalia; order Cingulata; family Chlamyphoridae; genus Cabassous; species Cabassous unicinctus. Next base: position 6,549 of record JAQZBX010112441.1, on the reverse strand, counting down.
CTCTCCACTTGTGGCACAATCCACCTTGGGAGCTATTCTATGGCTGGAATTGGAAGCTCTAGTTCCCAAAAACTGTGGAGGTATAGATGTTTGGGCACCAACTTCAGCTACTGATTAGTAAATTCAGCAGGCTAAAGTATAATCCTGAGAACCTCTAAAGTTTGAAACTGTCCAAATCAGAAAGAAGTGAGAAACCACCATTTTAACTCTGCCCCTGGCAGGAGAGGAAGCAGGACTGATTGAAAATCCCAATGAATGTAGAGACCAGTTCTTTCACCCAGATCGACCTGCAGCCCTCACTTATGCTTCAGCCCCACCTCTAGCAGGGAGGAAGCTGGTGAGCCCTGCACTGGCTGCTTTGTGTAACTGCAGGTACATTCACCTGGCACAGGCTGAATAGTCAGAAATCTCCTGGGCAACTGCGATCATTTTTGACCTGCAGAGTATCATAGACTGCTGCCCAGACCTGTAGCTCCATCCCCGCCCCAGGCAGGGGAGAAAGGGGCATGAAGCTTCATCATTCTCTGGACAGCTACAGTTTAGGCTTACAAGACTTGGATTATTACACAGCACTGTGGCTCTGTCCTTGGCCCTGGCAAAGGAGAAAGTTGGAAGAAGCTTCCTCAGACCCTGGGACAATGAGAGCAGCTTTAGCCTCTACAGCATAGAGCACCGTCTACATCTTTGACTCCTACTACACAACCAACAGGGAATAAAGGACAAGAAAGCCCTAAACTAAAGAAAGAAACTGCACTAAGGAATAAAATCTCTAGTAATCCAGATGCCAAGACACCAACACAAATTACAAACCACACCAAGAAACAGGAAGATATGGTACAGTTAAAGGTACAAGATGTGTCTCCAGGAAATGGATAAATCCTGAATGCTTTTTGCCATGAGATTGCAGAACAGACAAGGAGTCCCACTCTCATCATTTCTAGTCAACATTTAGTACAGATGCTTGTCTTTGCAATATAGCAAGTGTGGTGGTTTGTACCCCAGAAAAACGTGTTCTTAAATCTAATCCATGCCTGTGTATGTGAACCCAATGCAGATAGGGCTTTTTGATGAAGTCATATTCATTATGGTGTGTATGGCCCAGCCCAATCATGATGGGTTTTAATCCTATTACTGAAGTACTTCATAAGTGGAATGAATTCAGATATGAGAGAAATCCACAGGAAGTAAGAAGCTGAAACAAACCCCAAAGATAAGGAAAAAACCAGGAGACATCTCCGTAAGCTTTGCCATGTGACTATGGAACCAAGGGTCAGCTGTAGCCAGCCCCAGAATGCTAGATTTCAGGTAGAAAGCATCATCTGATTATGCTTTGATTTGGATATCTTCCCAACCTCAAAGTTATGAGTGAATAAATCCCCACTGTTTATGCCAAACCATTTTATGGTATTTGCTTAAACAGCTTGGGAAATAAAAACAGCAAGTAAAAGTAGTAAAATGAAGAAAAATCAAACAAGAAGTAAAAATGTCTCTTTTTGCATGTAACATAACTGTTTACATAGAAATTTCTGAGTGACCTCTAAAAATACACTAGAACTAATTTAGCAAGCTTGCAAGATATATGATTTATATATTTAAATGAACTGCATTTTAGATTCTGGGAACAAGTAATTGAAAAATGAAAAACAAAAATATTTACAATAGACTAAAAAAACATAAAATAATCAGGAATAACTTTGGGAAAATCCATGCAAGTCTTCTCCATTGAAAAGTGAAAACTCTTCAAAAAGAAAATAAAAAGACTAAATAAATTGAAAGAGATATATCATGTACATGAATTAGAAGACACAAAATAACAATATTGTCATTTTCTAAAAATTCATCTACAGATTCATTGAAATCTCTATCAAAATTTTGGTAATATCTTTAAAAGCAAATACAGGAATATCAAAGAAGACAGACAACATTAAAAGGCTTTATTTTATGTTGGACAATTCAGTTAGAAAATTATAGTGAATGGATGAAATCTTCTGTATGATAAAATGCTACAAACACCATTTAGTTGGCAACAATAAGAAATTTATTTGTTTTAAAAAAATCCAAATGCTGACATTATCCAGAAAAAAATTAACAGGTTTATTTATAAATTGTTATAACGTTGCACTGTTGAAAGTTGTTCACTGAAACATTTAGACTTGCATTAATGGTTTATGTCCCTGCATTTATATTAAATATACACACAAAAATGAAAATGCAAAAACTGCCAATATTCGATTTCTGTCCCCTATTTTTCAATTCATAATCATAGACTTTAAATGCAAAACTATTGTAAGAGACAAAGATAGGCACTATATATTAGTAAAAGGGGTAATATTTCAAGAAGAGAGAGCAATCATAAACATTTATGCACCTAATCAGGGTGCCTCAAAATACATGAGGCAAACACTGGAAAAACTAAGTGGAGAAATAAATGCCTCTACAATTATAGTGGAGGACTTTAATACACCATTATCACCATTAGACAGAATATCTAGACAGAGAAATCATAAAGAAACAAAGACTCTGAATAATACATTATAGGACCTGGACCTAACAGACAAATACAGAACACTACACCCAAATACAGCGGGATATACATTCTTCTCAAGAGCACATGGATCATAATCCAAGATAGAACACATGCTAGGCGACAGAACAACTCTCAATGAATTCAGAAAGATTGAGGTTATACAAAGTAATTTGTCTGACAACAATGGAATGAAATTGGAAATCACTAAGGGCCAAAGAACCAGTTTAGGCAAAAAGATAGGGAAGTTAAACAACACACTCTTAGACAAAAAGCGGCTCAAAGAGGAAAACTCAAAAGAAATCAGTAACTACCTCGAAGCGAATGAAAATGAAAACACAAAATATCAAAACCTATGGGATGCAGCCAAAGCTGTACTTAGAGGGAAATTCATAGCCATGAATGCATATATTAAAAAGAAGAAACAGCTAAAATTGAAGACCTAACTTCACACCTGGAGGAATTGGAAAAACAACAACAGACTAACTGCAAAGGAAGTAGAAAGAAGGAAATAACAAATATTAGAGCAGAACTAAATGAAATAGAGAATAAGAAAGCACTAGAAAAAATAGACGAAGCCAAAAGCTGATTCTTTGACAAGATCAATAAAATTGGCAAACCCTTAGCCAGACTAACAAAGAAAAAGAGAGTGCAGATGCAAATAAACAAAATAAGGAAAGAGGAAGTGGATACCATTACTGACCCCACAGAAATAAAGAGTATCATATGAGGATATTTTGAAAAAGTATATGGCAACAAGAATGATAATTTAGAGGAAATGGACAAATTCCTAGAAACTGACAAACAGCTTACAAAGATGAAAGAAAAAATTGATGAACTCAACAGTCCATTTACAAATAAAGAGAGAGACTCAGTCAACAAAAATCTCCCAACTAAGAAGAGTTCAGGACCATATGGCTTCACAGCTGAATTCTTCCAACATTCTGAAAAGAGCTAATACCAAGCCTTCTTAAACTCTTCCAAAAAGTAGAAGTAGAAGGAACATTGCCTAAGTCATTCTATGATACCAACATTATCCTAATACCAAATCCAAACAAAGATACCACAAGAAAGGAAAATTACAGACCAATTTCTCTAAAGAACCTAGATGCTAAAATCCTCAAAAAAAAAAAAATACTTGCTAATCACATTCAACAACATATCAAAAGAATTATACACCATGACCAAGTGGGTATCATCTTGGGTATGCAAGGATGGTTCAACATAAGAAAATCAATCAATGTATTACACCACAGAAACAGATTGGGAAAAAAAATCACATGATCATCCCTATAGATGGAGAAGAAGCATTCAACAACACCAGCACCCTTTCCTGATAAAAACACTGCAAAAGATAGGAATAGGAGGAAACTTTCTGAATATAATAAATGATATATATGAAAAACCCAAAGATAACTTCATCTTCAATGGTGAAATCCTAAAACCCTTCCCTCTGAGATCAGGAACAAGGCAAGGATGCCCACTGCCACCACACCTATTTAACATTGTCTTAGAAGTACTTACTCAAGCACTGAGGCAAGGAAAAGATATAAAAGTTATCCAAATTGGAAAAGAAGAAATAAAAAATTCATTATTTGCAGATGACATGATCCTATATGTAGAAAGCCCTGAGAAATCTACAACTAATCTTCTAGCACTTATAAAGGAGTTCAGTAACAACTCAGTCTATAAGAACAATGCTCAAAATATCAGTAGCATTTCTTTACACCAATAATGATCAAGCTGATAAGGAAATCAAGAAAAAAGTACCATTTACAATAGTAAGTAGAATCAAAAACCTAGGAATAAATATAACTAAAGATGTATATAAGATGGACTTATATACAGAAAACTACACAACACTGTTAAAGGAAATCAAAGAAGACTTAAATAAATGGAAGAATAGTCCCTGTTCATGGATAGGAAGACTAAACATCATCAAGAGGTCAATCCTACACAAACTAATCTACAGATTTAATGCAATCCCAATAAAAATAAACAGTGTATTTTTTAAGGAACTGGAAAAACTAACTACAAAACTTATTTCGAAAGGAAAGAGACCCCAAATCACCAAAGACATATTGAAAAAGAAAAATGAATTTGGAGGTATCACACTACCTAACTTTAAAACATACTACAAAGCTACAGTGGTCAAAACCACATGGTAGTGGCACAAGGATAGACATACTGACCAATGGAACCGAATCAAGAGGTCTGATATATATCCTCACATATACAGTTACTTGATATTCGACAAGGCCACCAAGCCCACTCAGTTGGGAGAGAAAGCCCTCTTCAACAAGTAGTGCTTGGATTACTGGATATCCATACCCAAAAGAATGAGAGAGGAGCGCCATCTCACACCTTATACAAAAATCAACTCAAGATGGCTCACATATCTAAATATAAGAGCCAAGACCATAAACAACTTGGAAGATAATGTAGGGAAGCATCTACAGTACCCTGAGTTAGTAAATGATTTCTCGAACTTCACACCCAAAGCACAAGCAACAAAAGAAAAAAATAGATAAATGGAACCTCCTCAAAAATAAAAACTTCTGTACCTCATAAGATGTTATCAAGAAAACAAAAAACTGGCCTACCCAATGGGAGAAAATATTTGGCAACCATATATCTGATAGGAACCTATTATCCTGCATATATAAAGAAATCCTACACCTTGAAAATAAAAAGGCAAACAACCCATTAAAAAATGGGTAGTGACCTCAAAAAAAACTTCTCCAAGGAAGAAATACAAATGCCTAAAAAGCACAGGAAAAGTTGCTCGACATTACTAGCTATTAGGGAAATATAAATGAAAACTCCAATGAGATACCATCTAACACCCATAAAATTGACGGCTAATAAAAAACAGCAAGCTGTAAGGTTGGAGAGGATATGGAGGAATGGGAACTCTCATCCACTGCTGGAGTGATTGTAGAATGGTCCAGCCACTGTGGAGGACAGTTTGGCAGTTCCACAAAAAACTAACTATACATCTTCTGTATGTTCTAGCAATTCCACTGCTGGGTATATATCCAGAAGAATTGAAAGCAAAGACACGAACAGATATATGCACACCAATGTTCATAGCGACATTGTTCACTATTGCCAAAAGTTGGAATCAATCCAGGTGCCCATCAACAGATGACTGGATAAACAAAATGTGATACATACATACAATGGAATATTACTCAGCTGTAAGAAGGAATAAAGTGCCAACACATGGAGTAATGTGGATGAATCTTGAAGACCTTATGTTGAGTGAAGTAAGCCAGGCATTGAAGGATGAACAGTACATGACCTCACTGATATGAATTAAGGAAATTGAGCAGTCTCCAAGAGCTATTGTCTGAAAGATGGGATTACAAGAAAGAGAACGATAAGAAAAAGCTGTGAGCCATCACCCATATGGACATAATCTATGGCAAAGAGATAGAGTGTAGTTGCATATTGAAGGGATAGGACAGGTGGGTAGTGATATTATTGGGTTTGGTGGTGTGGGGTTAATAGGTGGGTAGTTTGTGAAGGGTGGGTTAGAATACCCAGGATACTGGGGAGAGATACAGAAGAGGGACCTGGTGAACACTTGGGATTTGTGAGTATGAGGTTGAAATTACACAGGTGGGAATGCTCTTATGGCAATATGACAAGGAAGTGTCACTGGTTTAGGGTGTTGGTTTGAGGGGCATTTGGGATAGGGCACATCTGGAGCAGGCTTCTAGGGAATGTTTAAGTGTTCATCCTGTCATAATGTGTTGTATCTGTGGGTGGAGACCCACACAATGAGCAGGAAGGAGATGGACACCCATCTTTGGAAGTACTGATTAGCTCAGAAATAGACAGGTGGGTGTCTTTTATGAGCAAGGGTGGATCCTAATAGGGGAGGACAAACCAGTATGTCAAGACCTCTCGTTGCATGTAACTATGAATCTTGTCATCCAATGAGTCAAGCCAGGAGTTGTCATGAGCCCCGGGGAGATGGGGAGGGAGGAACAGAATAGATCAACCAGGGGGTATTTAGT
>JAQZBX010112440.1:0-10190 GCA_029593785.1 Cabassous unicinctus | reverse complement strand
AAACTATAATCCATCCTTAGTGGCAATGCTCCAAAATGTGTTCATCAATTGCAATGATTGAACCAGACTAATGAAAGAAGTTGTTAATGTGGGGAAAAGTGGGACGCCTGGGGAGTGGGGCATATGGGACTCCCTTATATTTTTGTATGTAACATTTTTTGAAATCTAAGTATCTTTTAAAAATAAATAAAAATATATTAAAAAAAAACAACTAAATAAGATTTTGGCTATAATTAGTAGTAATATTTTGGCAATGCTCTTTCATAGTTGTAACAATTGTTTCACAACAATGCAAGGTGTTAGTGGTAGGGTAATGTGTGGGAGCTCTGTATGATATTCATGTTTGCTTTGTAAGTCACACTTTATACTACACATTTAGTTTTTATGGATGTTCATTTATGAATGATAAACTTCAGTTAAAATAAAGTTAAAAATTTATTCAGTACATTTCTTGTAAAAGTTATATGCACATATCTATAAGATGTTGATGAAGACAACATCAAAATAACAGAACAGAAATACAAAAGCTATGGCTGTCTTTGATGAAGACAATGGTAAGCTACTTCTGAATTGACCTTTGGAAGATAAAATATGAAAATTGGTTTCTAAGGAATAGAAGAGACCTTAGGTAGCAGTATATATCAGAGCAGAAAGAGGGTTGAGGATGTTTTATTGTATATCTTAAAATTTAGACAAATGGGAATGCATGTGGCTCCAGCAGTTGAGCACCCACTTCCCACATGGGAGGTCGTGGGTTTGATTCCTAGTGCCTACTAAAGAAAACAAACAATGAGCAGACATCAAGCAAAAAAAAAATTCAAATAAATGAAGCCTTTGGAAGAGGGAAAGAACATATAATGCTGAGACCTGGTATGTTCATTAAATTTTGCTTAGCACAGCATCATCTCCTTTAGCTTCATCCTATTAATAGCAGTTTACCATGTGCAAGATTAAAAATATCTGTGGGATCTCCAAGGTGACCTCTCCAGTGCTGGTCATCCACGGTACCGAGGAAAAGGTCATTGACTTCTCCCATGGCCTGGCCATGTATGAGCGCTGCCCCCGCGCAGTGGAACCCCTCTGGGTAGAGGGGGTCGGCCACAACGACATAGAGCTTTACGCACAGTATCTTGAAAGACTAAAACAGTTCATATCTCATGAGCTCCCCAATTCCTGAAGAGGACAGTGTGACCTTACCTCATTTACTGTGAACAGAAGAGTCCTCCCTGTCACACCCGCCTCACTGGATAGCTGTCAGCGCTTGATTACCAGGACGACGTGCCCAGCCTTGAGGGTATTGTAATCTAAAAGCTGATGAAATCTCTGTCTTTCGAATCTAGAGGTCATTCTCCTAATTCACACTGTTAATCCCAACAATTGTGACCTCCAGCTTCCTTGCCTTGCAGGAGTGTGAATGACAGCTGAATGTGGGGACAGTTTTCCAGTGCTCTGTAAAGTGTGCTCATATCTGTTTTCTCCCTTACCCGCCACGTGACCCACATGAGCAGGACTTGGCTCTCTCTCTACCAAGGTTCTCGGTATTTGACCTAAGGCTCGCTCAGCCACTGGCTTCACGGGTCCAGTCCATTTGCAAAGCGTAGTGTAACTGGAAATCTATTGTGATGAAAACTCCTTTGTTCATTTTTGTCAGCATGCTGACCTTTCCCCAAACAAATCACTTGAAGGGTAATTTACTGGAACTATCGTGAACAGCTTCAACTGTCACCATATAAATATAACTGGAATATTCTTAAACAAAATGAAACAGGGGCTTCTTTTAAGTGTAAATTTATTACTAGCCAACAGAGTTTTAATATTTTGATGGTCTGGTTGGTCTAACTAAGAGCCTAGGAGACTTTCCTTCTGTAAAGTCCTCCTTACAGGCTTTTTTAAAGAATTGTACATATTTCCAATTACCTTGTGCATAGATTCTTAATAGGTAGTTTTCTTTTGTCAGGCTACAACAATGAGCTGCAAATTCCTTGTTTGTAATGTAAATGATTGAAATACATTTTGTTAATATGTTTTTATTCTTATGTTTTGCTATTAAAAAAATTCTATAACATTTCCAAGACAAAATGACAAGTTTATGCTTTGGAGAATTTATGTAGTTAAAATTTCACTAAATTCATCTTTTTCGTTTAGGAGTTATTTGGTTTCTGACACTGGAGTTGCACCGAGTAAGCATCAGAAATGTAAGATGCGTGACATTGCTACACTACTTGTATTGGTTGGGGGTTTGGGTTTGGGGGTTCTTCGGTTTTATTTTCATTTTTCTTTTCAAATTAAAAAGCCTTAAATGTACTGTAAGCCTCAGGTCATTGTACAACTGGACTGCGGCAGGTTGCCCGTCCGTGAGCTGTTGCTTGGAGGCAGCACAGTGGTTGGCAATGGAATAAAGAATGCATGGATCAGGAAAAAAAAATCTGTGGGTGCTTCTCTATTAAAATAGAAATTGAGTAAATAGCCAGGGGAAAACATGGGCGGGTTTTGTGACTTGAGGCTTGAGAGAAAAGAGTCCTGATAAATAGCAACCTTAGGACCAAAAAGAATTACTGCAAGCTCCATAGGTACATATCATTAAAGAAAAGTTCAAGGGACAATTATCCCCAAGGTACATTAATCCTAAATAGCTTTCTATTACCTCATTTACAATTTTAAGAAAACATCTGAGGACTTCAAAATATTAGAAGAATTCCAGATTTTGTATAATAATGTAGATAGTTATTTTGAAATGACTAAAAGCATGGGACAATTAAGGGAGAACATGGCATTTTAAAATTCTAGATAATATATTCAAAGATATAAAGGTGTATTCTGCATCTGTATTTTGTTAGCAGAAAAATAAATCCCACTTACTATGCTAGAGTTTTAATGGAAATGATATATGTGTATATAAATAAGTTTAAGCATTACAAAGATCATTTTGCTAACATTTTATATGGATAATAAACAATTTTGTTTATTATTGGCTATATTCATTTGAATTTCTAGTGTTTTGCATAGTGTATACACATTTTTAAAATAATCCTTTTGTTTTTATCTGGTTTTTCTATCATCCTCATTTTTATTAAGAAGAGAAAAATCCTCAAGTAGATAAGTGTATTAAATATCAAAAACAACAATAAGAAGTAGTTCATGGATATCTCCCTGCTCATTATTGTCTCAGGAATATTTAGAAATTATTTACTTCACAATTTTATGATGTGGAAAACAACATAATGAAGGGATTCCTATTCCTCAATTGTTAAATATATGTAATACAATAACAAATTAAAAATCTTCATAGAGCCTAGCTGGCTCCTAATATACAGCAAATAAATATCAGAAAATGTTAGTCACAAAAACTGCATTGTGTACCTCAACAATTATTTTGCTATTTGAAGGACTGTTTTGCTTATATGGATTAATTTCCTATAAATTCCATATTAATGAACTTTTCTTTTTTATTAGATGCAAATCCATTGATCTAGTTAGCAGTTTGAATGAATCTTTTACCATGCATATTCTCATAACATGTACTAGAAAATTTGGAATATATTGGTTCAGAAATGATAAAGGTCTTCCAGATATGACATATTTAATTATGATACCAAAATAAACCCTATGTATCAATACCAACTATCTCAATGATCCTATTAGAAATGTCTTTAAACATCCAGATGCTGTCATGCTCACTATGAAGAAGCAAGTTTCAAGATTTTAATTTTCACTTGAAACACAAATTTTCTAACTAGAAACATTTATTGTTTTCATTACATTTGTTTTTGAGAGATTGCCAAACACTAAACTCTGACTAGTTTTTAACTGTTCGTTGGTAATAACCCTATTTAATAACTGTTATTGGTAATTTGTTTTAATTTTCATTTATTTTTAATACACCTTGGTAGGAATTAAGCAGTTTTTTAATATTTTCAAAGTAAATCTTAGCTTATATTACATTTTTTTCTTTATTTTCTCTAAAATTGATTTCTATTCTTTTGTTATTTAATTTCTTTTACTGATAGAGGATCAATTTGCTTTTCTTATATTTTTGTTTTTGATTTCGAAATATAGATCATTTTTCTTTAGCACTTTCTCCTTTACCAGTATAAGCACAACAATGTTACACTTCTCACTATGCCTTGCTTTTCTTCTATTCCAAAACTATCATTATATCATTAACTATCATTAATTCTTAATAATTAAAACAGATTTTCCTTAAATTTTCTTGACTCACAGTGTTTAAATATATGTTATTTAATCTCCAAAATTTTGATTGTTGTTATCTCTAACTGAATTCAACTGTGATCAGGGAACATAATGTGTATAAGTCCTTTTAAATTCATAGAGACTTGTATGATGATTCATTATGTCACCCATGTTGGTATATTTTTAAGAGAAATGGTAATTAAAGTACAATGAGATACTACTATGAACATCTAGAATTTCTAAAATTAGCAACTCTTGCAACACCAAAGGATGGTGATGATTGTTTCTCAAACTAATCTCTCATGTATTTGATGATATTGTGATATAACTATTTGCAAATGTTGAGCAGTTTCTTATAAATGAAACACTATCTATTCTATAAAACAGCAAGTTCACATTTCTTTATTTCCCAATCAGAATGAAAACTTACCTCAAGGAAATGTGAACAATAGCATTCCTGTCAACCAGCCACCACTACTGCTTACCCCCAGGTGAATTCAAGATCATCTACCTTCTTTGTCACACTGGGGAGCATAAATTCCAAAGTAGGGCCCAATGGCAAGGCACCAAACTCCTGATCTATCTGGTCTGACTATAATGTCTGGATGTCTCCAGAGCCCAAAGGAACTCCACTACTTGGGGTTGTATCTACGTTGGCTGTCAATGAGATCCTACAGAGACGTGCATAAGCGCAACCCCTGGAATGACCTCTTGACACACTGTGAAGTCTCTTATCCATATAAATTCATTTATCTTTCCTCTTTCTCTTTTTTGGCTAAGGTCTTTCTCCAGTTGCATTGCTAGTTGGTCCTTGGCAGTAATCCCTTGGTGCCAGGGAGTCTTATCCTTGGGAATCATGTCTGATGCTGGGGGGAAGTTATTGCATTTATATGCTGAGGTTAGCTTAAAGAGAGGCTGCATTTGAGCAACAAGGAGGTTTTCAGGAGGTGATTCTTAGGCACCCTATAATACTGGCAAAATTTCAATTTCAAGAGTAATGGTTCATAAGCACAGTCATCAGTATCAAGGACTCGTCAATGGACCATCCTCCTTCACTTGTCATTGCTTTTGTACTTATGGGATTCTTGCCGCTCCATTAGAGAATGTGGCAGGGCTCCCCAGAATGGGAATTTGACATTCTTTCAGTTATTGTGTGAATCTCCACCCACCATGACAGTGCCCCATGAACATTTGAACACATTTATATGCCTTATATGTATGCCCACGTGATCTACCTCCCATGTATACCCCATCACTGACACCCCACATCAATGATCCTCCCCTGCCACAGTTGTCACCCTTCTGTGACCCAAAACTTCTTCAAAAATGAAGACAATGTGGTCTCCCTACACATAACTCTACTGTCCCTTCTATATGAACCTATAATTAGTACTAGAGTGGGTATGTGTACATCCATGGTACTTAAGTCTTTGAGCTGTCCATGTGTCAGCTGGGCCCTGAATCTCAACTGAGTTGCAACACCTACTCTTCTGTTCATTGGACTCACCCAGGACAGCTAACAAGTAGGAGATGATGGGCAAGTTTAGAAGTCTAAATTTCTACTGAGAAAGTCCCATCCATCAGCCATGTGGGATCAAAACCTCCTGTCAATTAAAGGTGGAGTGGGCATCAACATCCCAGAATCCTCAGGACAGAGGAATGAACTATGGATTAAAGTAGACTGAATAGTACTCTAGTATAGACTTATCATGATTCTACCAATAGAAGAAATCATATCATTAATGTGGAGATTATGGTCACTGGAGATTCTGAGAGCAGGGAGAGTAAAAAACAAATATAATACAGAGGCATTTTCAAGACTTGGGAATTGTCCTGAATAACATTGCAATGACAGATATAGGACATTATATATCTTGCTATGACTTACAGAAATGTTTTGGAAAGAGTGTAAGTTACTTTTAAACTATAATCCATGCTTAGTGACAATGTTCCAAAATGTGTTCATAATTGCAATGAATGTACCACACTAATGTGGGATGCTGTTAAAGTGGGAAAATGTGTAAAGTGTGGGGATCTGGGCATATGGGCATTCCCTATATATATATTTTAAATTAAGATCTATATAATCTATGTATCTTTTAAAATACATATATATATATATTAAAAATAGAAAAAAGATCATCTACTGACCTCATCCTCTATGATGAGATGTTCTCCAACACTTACAAAATCTGAGAGATTGCTGACTGGCTCTGACTGAAGGTGAAGGGAAAGATGGTCAGTCTGACAACGGGTACATTAATGATGCACTTATCGGTGGCTATGCCTCTGCCAAAGGCCCAGAGGGTGAAGGTATGAAGGCATATTCATTGCTGGTGTTGATATTGTCATGAACCATCACTTGGAGGAAACCATCTTCACAAAAGAAACCTACAAGAAAGTACATCAAAAATAACTTGAAATCAATCAAAGGCAAACTTGAAAAACAGAGACCAGAAACAGTAAAAATCTTTTGTCACAGGGGCTGCAAAACAAATCAAGCACATCCTTGCTAATTTCAACAACTATCAGTTTTTTATTGGTGAAACTATGAATCCAGATGGTATGATTCTCTTCTGAGCTTCCATGAGGATGGTGTAACTACATATCTGAATTTCTTCAAGGATGGTTTAGAAATGGAGAAATGTTAACAAATTTGGCAATTGCTGTGGATCTACCAGCCATCATCATAACTGGCTGTTGCTTTTCATCCACACAATACCAAGACTTAGACAGATGGACTGATGCCATCTCAAACTCGTCATTGATTTTGATCTTGATTTATTGGAAGCAGAGAAGAAGCATAGCATGTAAGTTGCCTTAAAATAAAATTCATTTAACTCATTTGACAGGATGCCTCTGAGTTTAAGATATTTAAAATAAATTCATCCTGCATTGTTCCTGGAGAAGCTAGAGCCTGTTTGTAGATAACTGTGATATAGTATAAGACTATCTTCAGATAACTATGTCTACAGTTAATCTACTACTGGGACAGGAATATAAAAAGGAGAACCACGAATCTTAATTCTGATTTGAAGGGAGAGACCATATTCATATCAGTGCCAACATTTGAAGTGGATCGTTATACATTTTATCATCTACAAATGGAAGTGACTAACTCTGGAAGACTTTACCAAAAGAATAAAAAGAGACTATATAATAAAGTTGGAAGGTAATTACGGTGGGAGCTTATTTATCATAAATCAAGTAGAACCAAGTTCCAAAGAAATCTAAATCTCTTGTAATGAATGTGGCAAACTTCCTGGCATTGGGATAGTAACTAGAACAGGAGTCAGGCAAAGTGGTCTGTCCCACCACCTATTTTTGTGCAACTCATGATCTAAGATGGTTTTATACTTTAAATGATTGAAAATATCAAAATACCTTGTGATGTGAAAATTATATGAAATTTAAATTGGTGTTCAGTTTTATTGGAACATACTTTTTCATTTAAAAAATAAATAAAATTGTACAAGTGTGTCTGAAGCATCTTTATTCATAATAAGTAAAATGCAGGTATAGCACAAATGTCCATCAAAGCAATTTGATATTCAAACTGTGAAATAGTTATAAAATATAATACTATACAAATTTTTAAAGGAAGACTACTGAAATACTCAAAAACTTGGATAGGTCTCAGAAGCATCAATTTTGAAAAAAAAACAAAACAATAAACATAAAAAAGAATGCCAATTCCATGATGAAATTTATAAAGATTCAGAGCATTAAATTTAAACCCATGGTAAAATAAGTGAATGGATGACTATTATTTGTCTCTTGGAATGAGGGAAGGAGCAAGTATTTACTAGGAAAGGGCCTAGGGAGCTTTCTGGAATGAAGGTAATATGCTACTCCTTTATATTTTTAAAAATTATTATTATTATTTTATATTTTTTTTTCATTTTTTTAAAGATACTTAGATTACATAAATATTACACAAAAATTGTAGTGATTCCCATGTGCCCCACCACCCACTCATCCCACAACCCCCCTCATAAACATCCTTCATTATAATGGCACATCATCTAAAATAGATATTCAAATCTTGAGACTCCTTTGGGAGTTTTTGTTTCATGGGATTTACATTTTTATTCAGATTTCACTAAATAGTTGGAAAATAAGTTTCATGATTTATTTTTAAATGTTGCCAAAACACAATAAAAAATCATGTTCAACCAATTAAATTCAGTTAATTATATGTATCCTGATGTGCACAGAGTTGAAAAATTCTGTTTGCAACTTTGAAATGCAAAGAAATAAAGAAAGATAAAACAAAGATGGTTGGATTGATAGTCAGAAAGTGGATAAATTAGTTGATGTATATTAAAAAAATTGCAAAAGTTCATTGTTCAAAATGAGCTAATGCAATAAGTAGATATGTGTTCACTGTATAATACTTTCATCTTTATTATATGTAAATTTTCAACATGAAATGAGAGGTACAAGTCAAAAAAAATTAGCACTTTAAAAAAAATATGACCAGTTTACTAAATCTTAATGAGATAAGTTTTAGTAATTTTCTAGTAGATTAACAGCATGTTTCATATGAAGCCACTTTAAAGTATCAAAACTATGAATTCTACATAGTAAAGCATAAAGAATGAAGACAAAATCCTCTACAAAATATGTTAATTTTAAAATATTTTCCTTGTTGTTATCTTAAAGCCCAAAGAATAATAAAGATTTCAAAATGAAATACTTTAAAATTTTAAAAAAGATTTTTAAAGAAAAGTACTTGTTAAGTTAAAAAAAATGCACTATAGAATGTCATTAGGAAAAAGGACATTAATGTGTATTCCTTTGACAAAAGTAATTGTTTCCAAATTTTTCATTGGTGTGTGTTCAACAATGTGGGACAGTGCAGTTAGAAAATACATATATGAAACAAATATGCTCAAGAATTGATAAAATAATGCCATTTTTTGATAACTGGTGTAAAATAAAATATTCTAAAAGTTGAACATTAAAACAGAGAGATGCTCATCTTTTTGTAGTAATTTCTTATCCAAAGATATTCTTGCATTAATTGCTTAGTAAAATCTATGGCAATATTTTTGAAAAACATGTATTTAGTGTATAAACACAAAATAAAAGGTTTTAAAATTGAATATTTACTTTAAGATATATGTTATGATAACTTCCACATATCAAATATAAAATAATGTTATACATTATTTTACATATTTTTCTAATTTTGTAAAAACATAAAAACTGGTATGAAAAATTATTTATGGGTTTCAGATTTTTGCATATTTGTAAATTTTCCATAATTTTTTGTGATATAATAGTGATTTTAGTATAATTAATTGCATTTATTTTGAACATTAATAATTTTGTGCTAGGGTTAAAATGCATTAAATATGCAAAACTGCCTACCAAAACATTATCTATGTGATATATATTTATAACATATATATTTGTATTGCTCATCTATTTATTAGCTATCCATCTATTTATCCATGTATCATTTATCACAACAGAAGTGTATGTGCATGAAAGGTTACAAAACTTTACTATTTCATTCTTTTCTAGCCTATTTGAAATGCTATACTAATGATTAATAGTGATGATCCTACTTGGAAAGGTTGAAATTGGAAATGTTTTGGTAATGGATGGTGGTGTTTGTAGCAACATTATGAATATAATAATCAGCACTGAAATATATATCTGAATGTAGTTAAAATAGGAAATAAGTTCTATATAACGTAATAGAAATATTTTTAAAAATCCAATAAACTGCACTACACAAACAATGAACCCTAAATTACACCACGGACTGTAGTTAATTGTGTTACGTAGTGTTAATAGTTCTGTAAACTCACAACTTCCTAATAAAAAAAAAGAGTGATGATGAACAAAGCAGCTGAAAATATGATTAAGAAGTGGGATTCCAAAAGCAAATATGGGTGAGATACTGAAAAGCTAGGCAGAAGACACAGACAAAAATGATTTTAAAGATGTAAATTGAATGAATGGAAAAATCCATTAGAAAACAGATC
>JAQZBX010112439.1:0-10193 GCA_029593785.1 Cabassous unicinctus | reverse complement strand
GGACATGTAAGTTCATTTCTTTTGTGAGAGTTGGGAAATTTTCAGCTATTATTTCCTCAAATACTCTTTCTGCTCCTTTTCCTTTCTCTTCCCCTTCTGGAACTCCCATGACACGTATGTTGTTGCATTTTGTGTTGTCATTCAACTCTCTGAGCCCCTGCTCAATTTTTTCCATTCTTTTCTCTCTCTGTTCTTTTCTTTCTTCAATTTTAGCTGCTCTGTCTTCGGTATCACTTATTCTTTCTTCTATCAATTCGAGTCTGCTGTTGTATGCCTCAAATATGTTTTTGACTTCAGCTATTGTGTCTTTCATTCCCATTAACTCCGTTACTTTTCTGTTCAGGATTTCAAATTCTTCTTTGCGTTCGCTCAATGTCTTCTTGATGTCATTTATCTCTTTAACTATATTGTCTTTCATCTCATTAATTTGATTTTGGAAATTTGTGCTCATCTCACTGATTAGTTGTCTTAAATTCTGTATCTCTTCTGGAACTTAGATGTATTCCTTTTCTTGAGCCATGTCTTCTATTTTCTTAGTATGGCTCATAATTTTTTGTTGGTGTTTAGGCATCTGGTAGGTTGTATTTTACTTAGATGCTCTATCTCTTTTTCTTTTATAGGGTTCTGGTGGCAGGAGGCTGTGAATTATTACAGCTCTTTGATATGTGGCTCACCCTTGATTGTTAGGATTTTCCTGCTGGTTGCTCAAAACTGGGCACTGGACCCAGTAATTGGTTGTAGAGTCATTTCCTAGGGCCTTGGGCAAGGAGGCTATAGAGGCCAGGAAAGCTTCTCCTATTTAATTTTCTTATGTGCACTTCCTTGGTCTGCCAGGAGATGGCGCTCATTGGCAGCTCTCAATTCAATGCCTGGTCGGACTGTATTTGTTGTGACACAGACCAGATCAATGTGATAGAGCTTCCTGTCTGGGGGCTAAGAGTCTTGTAATTTAAACTTTCGGAGACAGTTCTCCAGCTTTCTCTGGCAGCCCCCTCCCTTTTCCCAGCTGGGAAATATTTCCTCTCCCCTCTGAATCCTCGACAATCAGTCCCTGTTAGTAGAAGAGGAGATTGGGACATTTGAATATCTTTAACCCCTTGCAGGCTCCAAGGCAAACAATGGTGCAGCCCCACCCAGCCTGGACTGGGTCTCGGGACAGGGCAGACCAAACCTGGGAGTCAAAAGCAGGGTCAGCCCCAGGCTTTCTCTCCCCTCTCCTGTGGAGTCCTCAACAATTAGTCCAGGCTAGAAGAGAGGGAGGTTGCGAGGGTCGGATTTCTCCAGTCCTTCCTAGGCTCCCAGGGCAAACTGCCATGTGGAAGGGTCTGTGGGGCTCTGCAGCCCAAATTTGCACATCAGAACCTGAGTTAGCCTTAGGCTGTGTTCCTCTCTCTCCCCTTTCTGGGAGTGGTAGATCCCTGGAGCCCCCTTTGTCTGTAGTCGCAGGCCCAGAGGCCCGAGAATTCTAAGGAGTGTGGGGGAGCGTGCCGGCAGCAGCCTCCGCTGCTGATTAAAAACTCACGGTTCTGGTTCTGTCGTTGCGATTTCTCTCTTTTGTCTCTCTCTCCTCTCAGTGGTGTGCAGTCTTCCCCTGCTGTCCTAAACCCTAGAAGATCTATTTTGTGTCTGTTTCAGCCTGTTCTCTAGCTATTTTTCTGGAGAAGAGATTCCTGTGTGTTACTAGTCAGCTCTTTTAATAATTTTTATTTATCAATTTAATATTACCATCCAGAGGTATCAAAATATACACTGACACTAAACAAACAGACAAACACAAAACAAGTTACAACACATCAATAGAAACATAAATCTTTGATTTTACTGCTTTTGAGAATTTTTCTGGAAAATATATTGCTAAGTTTTCTTACTTTTCCAGTGGTTTAATTTTATTAGCCTCTATCATTCCACAGCCTTTTCATTACTTAAGCAGTAGGAGGTTTACAAAGCTGCTGCTGGAATGTTTTCCTTATTTTAGTTAACTCTGTGGCAGAATACTGATGCCCTTGCAACTAATGCTAGATCCTTCTAATATTAATTTTACTAAATTTTCGGAATAGTCCCTTTTGCTCCTGAATTGGTTAGACATACTTTATTTTGTTTCTTAAGTGTTAATTTCTTGGTAGTGGCAAAGTCCAGGCTGGCACTTCCCTAGGTGGTGGCACATAAGTTTGCTCAGAATTTGAAAGCTGTAGGGGTGGAATTAACATTAATACATTGTGAATTTCAACAGAAGGTGCTGTTGGAGAGCGCTGCTTTTTACCATCCTTTTGATAATGACCACCCTTTCCACAGTTACACAGGTTCTGCATCCCAAAAGAAGCTGCAAAGATTTAGGATCACCTGATTTACTTGCTTGTGCTATGCTTTTCATGAGTGTGGTCTCTGGTAAAGGAATTTTCACAGATGCTTTAGGAGGATCTAAAGATTCCTCAAAAAAAGAGGTTTAGGGAAATTGACTGAGGGTTAAATGCTGTGGCAAATGGCAGGTTAAGGAAAGTCTCTTTAGGCATGTCAACATCTGCAGCTGGAACTGAAGGGTTAACATCCACAGCTGGAGCTGAAGGGCTATTAATAGCTTGAAAAGTACCAAAGGGAACACTTCATAGTTGCCATGACAACACAAGCCTCTGTAGGCGGCTCTGGATGGTCACTTTCAGAACATTCATAGCCATACTGATAAGGAAAACTCAGTGCAGCCCTCTGCCCTCCCCCTTTTTCTGACAAGAATCTCCCACCTTAGAATTGAAACCTACACTTCTGGCTCTGTAACCCTGCCCACTTGATTTCGTAAACTGCAGTTCTGCTTCTGTAACCATGCTTGCATAGTTACCTAAGGTGCTGGAAAACTTCCACACGCCAACTCACTAGCCAATGAATGGGAGCCAGGAGACCCCAATAAAAACTCCAGAAAACTGGGGCTGGGAGCACAGAATTTGGAAACCAAACTTTCCCATGGGCCTGCGTACATAATAAACCTTGTTCCTCTGCTCCTCCGAGTGCCGGTTTTGGGTTTTTCATCGTGACAGCCACAACATTTGGTTCCCTGACTGGGAAACCCAACCGAGCAGGCCCATTGTGCCTCTGGCTTGGGACTGAAGGGTGTGGCCATGGCGTTCTTTGAGTGAATGAGGTAGGCGCCTCCAGTCATCTTGATGGGGTCTCCTTCCTAGGCTGACCACTGCGGGCTGCATCCCCATGTCCCACTTGGACTCAAGAGAGAGAGAATGACTCAAAGAAATCAGAAGACTTCAGAAAGGTAAGCACCTGGGTGCCAAGCCCCAGTCAGGCCCATCTCCAGATGAAAGAGGAGACTAATCACCTCCTGAGGTCTCACGTAACAAGACTCCAGTATAGGGCAATCCCTGTGGGAGGGATTGTTTAACCTCTGAGTGATTGTTTGTATGAATGGGCTTGCACCTATCATATGTGTTTGCGGCCCCATGGCCTGTGCCACGGGGTCAGTGTGGGCCCCAACCTGTTTCCGCAGGTACGTCATATGATATATTGACCCACCCAGAAAATTGTCCTGATGCCTTAGCCAAGACGAGCCTAAGTTCCCATGAGGGACGTGGACAGGCAGGCATCTGAGTGGCCTTGAAAGAGGCACCCCACCTTTGTCTGTCTTGTGCCACTGGAACAGGGTATGGGCTCATCAGAGTCAAAACCCACCATCTTGAAATGCATGCTTAAATATTTCAGGAAGGGATTTTCCAAAGATTATGGTATCTGGATGAACCCCAGCACCTTCCGAACTCTATGTGAGTTGGAGTGGCCCACTTTTAATGTTGACTGGCCCTCAGAAGGAAGCCTAGATGTAACCAAGCACCTTGTGGTGTGGCTAGTAGTCACCAGACCCTCTCGCCAGCCAGATGAGTTCAACTATATTGACTCCTGGTTAGAAATTGCCCGGACTCTGCCTCCTTGGGTTTGCTTGTGCATTGGAAAGAGGGGACAGAGCAGGGTCTTAGTTGCACAAGAAGTGAAACACCAGAAACCAGTTACTTTTCAGGGGTCCTTGGAAGAAGACCCACCACTGCCCCCACCACCATATGTGCCAACCGCCCCAGCCCTTGTTCCTGGCCCAGGATCACCAGCGGGTCTCCCAGAGTTGCTTCCCCCTTCAGTCTCCCCTCCTGGTCTGGGGGTACAGGCAATCATGCGGCAACACCTCCCCTGGCTCTTGCAGAACTGACAACATCCCTAGAGGGTAGTCCTGCAACCCCATTGGCAAGGAGACTCCGATCGACACAGCCCACATTGCAGATGCCCCTCCATGAGATGCAGGGTCCACCCTGGCCTCAGGACAAGAGCAGGCCCCAACTGGTGTCCTAGAAACAGAAGATTGGGCATGGATGGTGGCACTGGAAACTAGCCTAACTGGGACTTTAACACTGAACAAGAACTGGCTGTGCTTCAACTCTATCAGGAAGCGCTCCTCTGAGGGGTCCAAGAAGGGGCTAAAGGACCCACAAACATGACAAAAACAACCTCAGTTATTCAAAAACCTGGTGAATCTCCGGGGGATTTCTATAAATGGCTTTGCAAGGCCTTCAGGGTCTACACTCCCTTCGACCCAGAAGCTCCAGAAAACCAGAGGATGGTGAATGCCACTTTCATGGCACAAGCGGTGGCAGACACCAAAAAAAAAAAAAAGAAAAAGAACTTCAAAAGTTGGAAGTATTCGTGGGCATGAACATCTTTCAACCACTAGAGGTTGCCAACAAATTGTTCGTCATTCGGGACGAAGTTGCAAAGCGGGAAGCAAAGAAGGAAGTGGAACACCAAACATTCTTACTAGTGGCAGTTGTGGGAAATGCCAACCCCACCAGGTGAAACAGACTGCCTCACAAAAGGGGGGAAGCACCAGCAGAATGCCACTGGCCAGAGACCAATGCACTTACTGCAAAGAGAATGGGCATTGGAAAAATGGGTACCCCCAGAAGTCTCAGACATCAAGAGGAAGCACCCCTAAAGGAAAATACTGACCTGAGCCCCAAGACCACCTGATCGGGCTAGTAGGACTCAACCCTGAATAAGGGCAACTGGGCTCATTGGAACTTGGCCTCCACAAGCCCCTGGTCAAATTACAAGTCGGGGGCCAGACAATGATTTTCATGGAGGACACTGTTTCTGAACATTCTGTAGTCACAATTCCTGCCACCCCCTTTAGTGTAACGACTGCTAATATCATAAGGGTGACTGGAGACCAGTCAAACTGACAACCCTTTTGCCAGTCAAGGACCTGCCTGCTCAGTGGCCATGAAGTAACTCATGAGTTTCTGTACCTGCCTGAGTGCCCGGTTCCTCTGCTTGGCAGAGACCTCCTAACCAAACTTGGGGCCCAGATTACCTTCAAACCTGAAGATAATCAGCAAGCTTAAGCCCCAGAACCAGTCTTACTCTCTTCATCACTCTACCCCAAAGTGAAGAATGGAGACTTCATGTGGAAGAAAGTTGCTGGAAGGCATCGCAAACCCTCCTCCAACTTTTAACACAGACTGGGTGGAGAAAGGCTCAGATCTGCAGACAGCACGTCAAATACCTAAGGTTCAACATCTTGCAAGAGCTACAGATGCAAGGACCTGAGCAGGAAAGGGTGATCTGCTGCATCCCCACACCTAACATGAAAAGAAAGCTCCATTTCTCAGAGCAGCAGGGTTCTGCCACATCTGGATCCCTGGGTTTGCAGCAATGGCCAGACCCCTTTATGAAACTCTGGCGGGGCCGGAAAAGGAATCTCTTGCCTAGGGAGAAGTCCAACAAGGGACTTTTCAAAACATCAAGAAACAACTCAGCCAAGCCCCCGCCTTGGGGCTTCCAAATGTGACTCGTGACTTTAACCTGTTTGTACATGAAAAAACAAAGTATCACAGACCTCAAAGTTCAGGGAAAGTTGAGTGCATAAATTGATCCCTCAAAGCCACCCTAGAAAAATTCTGCCAGGAAACTGGTCTCCCCTGGGTAGATTTACTCCCTTTGGTCCTTCTCTGATTTAGGTGCACCCCAGGACCCACAGGCTACTCTCCCTTTGAAATTCTGTTTGGGTGGCCACCCCCAATTGTCTGGGCATTCAGAGGAAGTCTCAGGCTTCCGGGGGAGGCCAACCTAGATTCCATTCTCCAGCAGCTTGGAAGAACTCTAGCTGAAATATATAAAACTGTCCCGTCCCAAAACCTCATCCCCTTGGAACACCCGGTGAACCCTCACCAGCCAGGGGAGCAGGTCTGGGTCAAAGACTGGAGGAAAGAACCCCTCCAGCCTTCCTGGACAGGTCCACATACTGTAATCCTTATAACTCCCACTGATCTTAAAGTTGTAGGTATCATCCCCTGGATTGCCCAAAATAGCTGGGCAGCCCAGCCCATACCCTACCATCCCCTGAGAGTGCAAATCAACCAAGATTCTTGAGCACCAACCCCACCGAACACCAGCTGAATAGACCCCTGCTCCTGATGGGCCCTGTGTTTATGCAACCTGATCACCTTGTTGTTTGGAATTGGACTTAAGCCTGTGGCCCCTCTGGACTGGACTGTTGTGAACAGAACCCTAATTCCTATAGCATGCTAATGTATAGTAAGATGTTTCTGTGCCTTAGGCTGTTTTTCCTATTCTCCTTCAGGGCTGATGCCAGTTCCCAGCCCTGCTCCAGTTGTTACAAGACTTCCCTTCTCTCAGCAACAGAGAGGTTGAAACAGCTCACAGGGAAATACTAACCCTCCTCTTCCTTTACCCACCGTACCTATATGGTGGTTTTCCAAAGCCTCAGTTTGTAAGGAAAGGGGGGACGTGTATCTTCCTGGGGGAAGAGTGCTGTTATTATGTTAAAAAGACAGGAATAGTCACTACCAAAGTGAAAGAACTTAGAGATCAAATCCAAAAGAGGAAAAACCACTTAAACGAGTTCTGGGGCTGGAACCTCAGAAAGTGGACGTCTTGGCTTCTGCCTCTGGCTGGACCCTTATTCATCTTGCTCATAGTGGCCATCTTTCACCCATGCCTGATAAAGGCACTCATCAGGTTCATTGAAACAATGATATCAGGCATAACTGCCACCAAGATTCTAGCCCTAAGGGGATACAGTCCCCTGAGTACAGATGATGCCCTATGGGAATTATAAGGGCATCAAAGGGGGAAAATGATAAGGAAAAGTCACTGCAGCCCTACCTCTCTCCCTTTTCTGGCAAGAATCTCCCACCTTAGAACTGAAACCTGCACTTCTCGCTCTGTAACCCTGCCCGATTTATTTCATAACCTGCAGTTCTGCGTCTGTAACCATGCTTGCTTAGTTGCCTAAGGTAATGGAAAAATTCCACCCACCAACTCGCTAGCCAATGAATGGGAGCCTGCACACCCCAATAAAAACTCTGGAAAACTAAGGCAGAGCATCCAGAATTTAGAAACCAAACTTTCCTCAGGGCCCACATGCGTAATAAAGCCTGATTCCTCCACTCCTCCGAGTGCTGGTTTTGGGTTTCTCATTGTGACAGCCACAACAATACAGATGTAAATCAGCCTCAAGCTGATCAGGGACAGAATCCTCTGCCTCCACATTTTCAGAGGGCTTACTAGATTCTGTTTGAAGAGGCTTAAGAGCCAGAGTAATAAGTAGTTTAGCTGTATCAGAAATATGAGGAATATTCAAATAAGCTCCCCACTGGTATAATAAGTTTCTTCCCCATAAGTTTCCTGACTTATTAAAGAGACTGCCATTCTTATGGTATCTAGAATGGCATTCATTGGCCCAGTGTAACCCTTTCTGGCATATCAGACACACACGAGTTGATATTGATTATTGTCGATGGATGGAGCTCTCACACTAGTTTTGGCTTAGCAATCTTTTGGAGTGGATGGCATAATGACCACTGGAAAAGTTCCATAAAGTCTCTTTTTCTTTCCTTCCCTTTTATTAGACATGAGTTTATCTGTTTTGGGCTGTTCATGAATTTTTTCATATATATTTTCATGAAAATCAACATCAGTTCATTCTGCTATCAGTCCAGCGATAACAGTATCCTGTTTAATATCTTCATTTTCATCTGATTGTAATGGTTCAAGAGCAACAGAAATAAGACTACACAAAGACCATACATGTATGGAAATTATCTTTCCCGTTTTGATAAGTCCTTTTTAAAGCTTTCATTACTAACTTCCATTGTTTCAGGTTTAAAATATCCCACCCTTGTGGCTGAAACCAATAACAATGTTTCTGTATGAGAGAAAAATTTCCTCAAAAGTTGAGGGTTTAAGAGTTACACTGGTGTCTTTTAATAAAATTTTTAACACTCTAGAGTTCTCTTCAAATTTCCACTGCTAATTCCCCATAGCCCTGATGATTCCAAGGATGTAACTTACCTTTTCTGTTTTCTTTTTCTTTAAAACCACTCTCAGGAGCTCCTTGGTCTGCTGTGCACTGACGGAAAGAAAAATTTCATTTTCAAAAGCCCATGTTGGGCGTCAAATATTGTTTTTCAGGAACTGGGTCTGTGAAATGGTGGCGTGCATGAGAAAAAATGAGACAAAGAGAAGAGATGAGAAATAACCTGGGTCAGGGGACCCTCCATCCCCAAAGGGAGGAGAGCCCTGCTGCATGAAAAACCGTGGATTTTATTTGGCTTTAGAACAAAGAAAATACATGTGCACATGTGCAAAGGCAATAGATATGTGACAGTTTACACTTTACCAAAGTCAGCAAGTTTTATGGTTAATGACTCAGTTTTCCTTACATTCCTGCATGTAGCAGACCTTGTAAATCTTTATCTAAGATATACATGCAACTCTCTTTGAATCTCAGGATGTTTCCCCATCCAGCCCCTTTCAGATCTTGTCTCAGTGTCTTGAGACTAGAGGAGCCTGTCTCCTACATTCCAAGGCAGCCTGTTTTTTGTCAGTATTCATGGCTTTAATTGAAACTCCATAACCATTATATATTAATAAAAGGACAATCCACCAAGAAGAAGTAACAGTGATAAATAACTATGCATGTAACCAGCATGCCCCAAAATCCGTGAGACAAATTGTGTCAAAATTGAAGGGAAAAATAGACATCTCTACAACATGTGGAAACATCAATATTAAAATCACATTGAGTAGATAGAAAAACTAGACAGAAGACTAACAAAGAAATAGAGAACTTGGACATTATTGTAAACAAGCTAGACCTAACAAACATATTCAGAATATGGCATCCCAATTAAGAGGGTGATTCATTCTTCTCAAGTGCTCAAATATATTTCTCCAGGTTAGGTCACATATTCAGTCACAAGGCAGGTCTCAATAAATGGAAAATAGATTGAATCATACAAAGCACCTTCTCAATCATAATGAAATGAACCTGGAAATTAACAATATATTAGAAAGGGGAAAATTCACAAGCGTGTGGAGGCTAAATAACACATTCCTAAATAATCAAAGGTAAAGAAGATCTTGTCAGAGAAATAAGTTAATATCTCAAGACAAATGAAAAAGATAACCCAACTTTTCTAACCTTATCAGATACAGCAAAGGCATTGCTAAGAGGGAAATTCACAGCCTAAACATCTATATTTTTAAAAAAGAAGAAAAAAAAAGCTAAAATCAAATACCTAACTTAACATGTGGAGGAACTACAAAAAGAATAGGAAACCAGAACTCAAAGCAAGCAGAAGGAAAGAAACAATAAATGATTAGAGTAGAAATAAATGAAATTGAAAACAAAAAAACAATAGAGAAAATAAAAGAACCAAACCTGCTTCTTTGAGAAGATCAATAAAATTGACAAACACTTAGCTAGACTAACAAAGAAAAAAGAAAAGGAAATTTCCAAATTTATATGGAAGGAAAAGCCATCCAAATAGCCAAAAACATCCTATGGAAGAAGAACAAAGTGAGAGGACTCTCCTTGTCGGACTTGGAACATACTATAAAGTTGCAGTGGTCAAAACAGCATGACATAAGCATAAAGTTAGACACTTTGATCAATGGAATAGGATTGAGAGTCTGGAAATAGGTCCTCACTTTTATGGTTAACTGGATTTTGTAAAACCTACACCATCCACATTACTGGGACAAAACAGTCTGTTCAACATAAGGTGAAGGGAGAACTACATAACAATAACCAAAAGAATGAAAGTGGACCCCTATCTCACTCCCTATAAAATAATCAATTCAAAATGTTTTGTCCCAGTAACATGGACAGGGTAGGATATAAAAGCCAG